>PVIH01013128.1:0-21965 GCA_004025045.1 Sigmodon hispidus
TCTGCCTAGAATCCCCCAGTGAGGGGCTGGGGTGTGGCTCAGTGGTAGAGCCCCTGCCTAGAATCCCCCAGTGAGGGGCTGGGGTGTGGCTCAGTGGCGGAGCCCCTGCCTAGTATGTAGAAAGCCCTGGGTGTCGGCACTCTCACTACAGTAAGACAGGCAAGGAGGGAAGGAGGAGAAAGTCAGACGGAAAGAACCAAATAAGGGCTGTGTGCTGTACACCTCTGCGCATGGAATATGGTAGGGTGGGGTCGAGAGAGGCAGAGCCACTGTGGCCAAAGACACCCTCTACGGCTGTGACTTTTCTCAGCATGCTTCTCTAACCAGAAAGAAGCAAGGTCTCTGCAAGAACAGAAGGAGGATGAGAAGGAAGGAGGCAGGGAGGTGAGCTGAGCTCTGTGGGGAGCCTTTAGGAAGCCTTCCAACATCCAGGCCCTGTTGATTAAGCCCTGATATAAAAAGAACATTGAATAATTAAAGAGTTCAAAACTAACCACAGGCTTGGATGCTCTTAGCTCTGCCCCACCTCCTGTCCCCAGGGGATGCTGTGCATAGTGGGTTGTGCCCTTTTCTCAGCCCTGGGTTGATCCAGAGCCATCAGGAAACCAGAGAAGCTGGCTTCTAGGCTGGAACGGGTGAGGTGGGTGTGATAAAAGGACCAGGGGTGGTTGAAAAGATAGCTCAGCTGCCAATGTGTTTGTTGCATAAATATAAGGCCCCAAGTTGGGATCCCCAGAACCCATGTAAATGTTGGACTTGGTGGCGCCTGCTTATAATCATCCAGTGTCTCAGAGGAAGGACAGGCAGATCCATGGTGTTCCCTGAGCTCTACCTTAGCTGAATCAAGGAGTCCCAGGTAAAAGGGAGAGACCTCATCCCCCAAAACAAGGTGCGCTGGTAAAATGGTTCTTTAGGTAAGAAGGCCCCCTGCTCAAGAATGCGAACTCATATTCCATCCCGGTACCTATATGAAAATAAAACAAGGAGGGGCTGGAGAGATGGCTCAGTGGTTGAGAGCACTGGCTGCTCTTTCAAAGGACCGGAGTTCAATTCCCAGCACCCACATGGCAGCTCACAAATGTCTGTAACTCCAGTTCCAGGGGATCCGACACCTTCACATCAATGCACATAAAATAAATAAATTAAATTTTAAAAAGTGTTAAAAAAATAATAATAAATAAAACAAGGGACCAGCAAGATGTCCAAGCAGATAAAAAAGCTTGTCTCTAAGCCTTAAGACCTGAATTTGGTCCCTGGGGTCATTGAGGAAGACAGTTGATATCACACACACACACACACACACACACACACACACACACTGACACATGGTCACAAACAAACACACATGTCCATATAAACACACATAAAGCTAAAGAGCGGAAAGCTGGCAGACGGACATCCTGGGCCAATGAAGAATGTGGGTAGCAAGAGAGAGTATTATCTGCGCTGGGGACAATGTCATAAGTTGAAGTCTACAGCAGGAAAGAGGCCTCTGTACCCATAAGCAGGGAAGGGTAATATGACCTCTGAGTCACTCGAGGCTGAGGCCATAGAGAGTTATGATCCCTGGACTCCTTGGGTTTTGTTCTTGCCCCAGCTGACTCACTGGCTGTCTACCAGGGAGTCTCGTGGTGGTCAGGCTGGCTGGTTTCTCTCAGCCCTCGATGTGTCATAGAGGTGAGAGCGTTTTCTCTCTGTAAACTCACGTCATTAGGTGTGTGACCTGTGCAGGGTGCTGCTGGTCCTATCATTGTCCCGTGTTCCCAGAGTAAAGCTGTGGAGGATCCCAAATGTGTCCCTGTTCGGCCCACTGGAGACAGGCTTGCCTTGATTCAGGGACTAGGGAGCTGAATCAGGAAGTCTGGGTGGCTTGGATACACTCTCTTGCTCCACCAGTGAAGCCTCATTTCCCTTTGTTTTGATGCCCTATTACCTACACAGCTCTTAGATTAACCCAATGTCTGTCCCAGTTACTCATGCTAATCACAGATGGTAATAGAGGCCTGTCAACCCAACTACTGGGGATCTGAGGCATAAGAATTGAAAGTCCTAGGCTTACCTAGGGCATAGGGTGGGTTTAAGGCTAGCCTGGATGATTAAGTGGAACTGTTTCAGAACATAAATGGGGCTAGAAGATGGCTCAGTGGTTAAGAGAACATATTGCTCCTTCAGAATTTTTTTTTCCTTCTTTATTTTGTATTTATCAAAGAATTTTATCATTTTTAATTATGTGTGAGTGTGTGTGTTTGCACATGGATGTGAGCTTGGAGCTAGAGTTCTAGGCAGTTGTGAGCTGCTTGACACAGGTGCTGGTAACTACAAGAGCAGTGTGTGCTCTTAACCACTGAGCCATCTTCTGCCCCCCCCCCACCAAAAAGAAAGATCTCTGAGTTTGAGGCCAGCTTCGTCTACAGAGGGAGTTCCAGGACAGCCAGGGCTACACAGAGAGACTCTGTTTTGAAAAGATATATACATATTAATAATAAGAATAAAGAATTTAGAAAAGAAAGAAAGGGGGCTGGAAAGATGGCTCAGCGGTTAAGAGCACTGATTGTTCTACCAGAGGTACTGAGTTCGATTCCCAGCATTCACATGGCAGCTAACAACTGTCTGTAATTCCAAGATCTGACACCCTTACACAGTTATACATGCAGGCAAAACACCAATTCACATAAAATAATAAAAATTTAAAAAAAAGGAAAAGAAAGAAAAAAAGGGCTGGGGCTGTGCTCAGTGGTCCAGCTCCTTGTAAGCCTTTAGTAAGCGAGAGACATGGGAACAGACAAGTGGAAAGCATCCTACAGCAGGCTGAGTGTGCATCTTGGTCTGGTCTTTATTGGAACAGCCTGGAATGTCATATCAGCTCTCAGAACTTTGTTTTTGTCATATAATAATTTTGGTTTTTCAAGACAGGGTTTCTGCTGCTTATCCTTGGCTGTCCTGGAATTTACTCTGTAGACCAGGCTGGTCTCAAACACAGAGATCCACCTGCCTCTGCCTCCTGAGATTAAAGGTGTGCACCACTACTACCACCACCACCACCACCACCACCACCACCACCACCACCACCATCACCACCATCTGGTGGCTGAGTAGGAAGATAAGGTCGTTACAGGCCCAGTGTCCAGCCTGTACTCATGGGTTCTTAGAAAGGTTTGCTGACACTGAGCTGTCTTTGCTTAAAGAAACTGCAGGATTAGGCAAAAAAATCTGTCTACCAGGCTTCAAGAGTTCTCCGGCTGTGTGGAGCTGAATGCCTGTCTCTCAAAGCCAAAGCAGACAGAAGCCTTCAAAGCCCAGGACACCCGAAATGAAGTCCTTGGAGGAGGAGAGAGGTGGGTGAGAGAGATGGCCTTACTTTGAGGCCTGATGGCCTCTGTGTGCCATGCAGAAGTGACCTGAAAGCCAGATAAAATGGTGATGCAGGAGGTGGTAATGGGATAATGACCACGAACATGTGCAAATAGTGCAATGTTAGGGAAGGAGTCGAGGGTCGTGCAATGGTTTAACTATGCCCTAGCCCCTCACAGAGGGATTCTGGGCTGGTGTCTATCACTGAGCACATAATACAGAGGTTTGAAAAAATCGGCTGCCTAGAAACAAAAATCTTATACTAATTGGAGGGAAAGTAACTTAACAGCGGTCCTCCGAGTCACTGGGTCTCCTCTACATTCCTGTTCCTTCTCTCTGTGCTTTCCTCAATCTGAACCCTCCCCTCCCCCTCCTTCCTCGTGCTGTGCCATCTTGCTTGCCCCCCCCCCCCCCGGGAATCCAGCCAGGAGGCAGCCAAGTGACTTTTTTATTCCTTGGAAATATGGTCACCTCCACCCCAGCCCATGTAGGGCACAACACTTGCTTGGCCAGTCTAGCCAGGCTGGGCAGCCAGGCCTATCATTAGCTGGCCTCAGGCCTTAGGGGGTGGATGGCCCACCCATGCAGCCAGCCAGGACAACAGAGGGCTGAGGATCCCCATGCTAGGTAAGTACTCTATCATTAGCTATCTCCCAGCCCTGTTCTACTTTTGTTAAAGTAGAACTTATTTTTATTTTGTGTTTATGAGTGTTTTATCTGCATGTTTGTGTGTATACCATGTGCATGCAGTGTCCATGGAGACCAGAAGAGGATGTCAGATCCCCTTAGAACTGGAGATAGAAATAGTTGTTAGCTGCCATATGGATGCTGGGAATCAAACCCGGCTCCTTTGGAAGGGCAGTCAGTACTCTTAACTGCTAAGTCATCTCTGCATCTTGTGGCTTGCTTTTTAGCTCTGGCTGTCCTAGAACTCACTCCATATAGTAGTCTGGCCCCAAACTCACAAAGATCTGTCTGCCTCTACCTTCCAAGTGCTGAGACTAATGGGTGTACATCATCAGCACTCCACTCTGTCCATGACTTGCTTTTTGAGACAGAGTTTCTCCAGTGGGATTTGGGTTTGCAGTTGAGGTGACTAGTGACCTTCAAGAATCTGTCTGTCTCTACCTCCCCAGCTCTGGGATTAGACAACACTTTTAATGTGGATTCTGGGAACTGAACTCCTACTTTACCCACTGACCTATATCCACAGTCTGCCCTTGACCTCTGTTACAGGTTCGGCAGAAATGCAAATGTTCTGTGTCTCTCAATCTGATCATCACACTACTCAAGGTGGATTCCAAAGAAATGGGAACCTCATGTTGGGAGAAGGAAGAGGTCCAGGCAGAGGAGGAAGCTCCCTCCCTGAAAGAAATTTCACACAGCTTTAACACCTTCCAACAACCTTACAGGATGAAAATGGGTCCTGCCAGAGATGAGCCACTGTGGGCGGGACTACACCTTGACCAGGACTACTTAGATGTGCATATCCTTGGCCTCTATTTAAACTTTAATTTCATTTTAGAACCCTAAAAACAAGTTTGAGGGTGGTTTGAACTCTGTCCCTCTACCAGTCACATTGACTAAGCCCCCATTCTGCTTCCCATAATTAATTTGGCTCGTGAAACTGTCTAATTGAAGTGGCTGAATCTGGCTTGGGGTTCAGACTATGACAAATTCCATAATCCTTCTTATTCAGAGACAGGAGACACAGTTTCACAGGCTGCCTTTCGATTCACCCTGCAGCCCTAACTGGCCTGGAGCTTGAGGTCTTCCTGCCTCAGCTTCCTACTTCTGAGATCCAGGACTGTGGCTTTCCAGAGGCTTGGTGCATCCCCCGCCAAACAACATAGTCCATCAGTCAGAAGGATGCTACACCCCTTTAATACAGTTCCTTATGTTGAGGTGACTCCCAATCATAAAATTATTTTTGTTGCTACTTTATAACTGTAGTTTTGCTATTGTTATGAAGTGTGATGTAAATATCTGATATGCAAGATGTTTAATGTGCAACCACTGTGAAAGGGTCATGGACTCCCAGAGATCAAAACGCACAGGTTGTGAGCCACCTATTTAAAGGTTTATCCAGGTCTGGTTCCCAAGGTTTTGGCTCATGGAGACAGAGTGTAACTGTCTATTTCCAGATGAGGAAATCGGTTGAGAGTTTTTCCTATTGCCCAACATCCTTTCCTGGTAGTAGCAGTTTGGACCTCACTCAGAGACAGTTGGGAAATTTCACTAGGAAGATTCCATGTTCTCCCATTGATTCTGAAAGTCCCCAGCCAAGGGCTGCAGTATAGAATGTGGTCAGTCTACACTGGCCTGTGTATCAGAAGTGGCCTGCTTCCTAAAACTGTCCATATGACTCCTTCAAGATCATTCTATGCAGATGACTCTGAAGTGAGCCTGCAAGGTTTACTCTCCTAGAGGAAATGCTTTTTAAGTTTTTTAAGACCTTTACTTGACTAGTTAAAAAAAAAAGTGGGACTAGAGAGTTGGCTCACTGATTAAGAGCACTAGCTACTCTTCCAGAGGATCAAAGCTCAATTCCCAGTACCCATGTGGCAGTTCACAACTGTTGGTGACTCAAGTTTCAGGGTCTGACACACGCACACAGACATACAAGCAGGCAAAACACCAATGCACATGAAATAAATAAATCTTTTTTTAAAAAAGTAACTGGGGGCTGGAAAGATGACTCAGTGGTTAAGAGCACTAGCTGCTCTTGCAGAGGGTCCAGGTTCAGATCACAGCACCCACAACCATTTGTAACTCCAGTTCCAAGATACCTGATACCTTCTTCTGGTCTCTATGGGTATCAAACAGGTATATGCTGATACAACATACATGCAGGCAAAGACTCATACACCTGAAGAAATCTTTTTTTTTAAAGACTTATTTATTATGTATACAGTATACAGAAGAGGGTATCAGATGTCATTACAGATGGTTGTGAGCCACCATGTGGTTGCCAGGAATTGAACTCAGGACCTCTGGAAGAACAGTGCTCTTAATTTCTGAGCCATCTCTCCAGCCCCGAAGAAATCTTAAAAACAAAATAAACCCAGCTGTGACTGGAGAGATGGTCCAGTCAGTAATGTGCCACAGAAGCATGATGATCTGAGTCCAAGTTCCATTGGTTGTTTTTTTGAGACAAGGTTTTTTTCTCTGTGTAACCCTGGCTGTCCTGGAACTCTCTCTATAGACCAGGCTGGCCTTGAACTCACAGAGATCCGACTACCTTTTCCTCCTGAATGATGGGATTAAAGGTATGTGTTACCATTCCCCGGCTCTGAATATGATTTTTAACCAGCACTCATGTAAAAAAACGGTGAAGAGGGGCTAGCCCGATGCGGGGGAGCTTGCTGCCAAACCTGACAACCCGAGTTCCAACCCTGGGATTGTGAAACGAGAGACACCAAGTTCTCTTCGAACCCCCACATGTACCATGTGACTTGTGCATACCCCCCCAAAAAATAAATAAATGTAACTAAAATAATAAGGCAGAAGTGACTTATTCTTTTATGGGATGTGACATAACCCCTGGCTTCTACATGTGCAGTGCATGTACTTGTACAAGAATGCACACCAACACATACATACGCCACACATATGTACATATATGTATCTACCTCTATTCCTATATAACCGGAACCAGTCTAGGCTGTACAAACCAGTAATTCCAGTACGTGGGAGGTGGAGGCAGGGGGATCAGGAGTTCAAGGTCACTCTCTGCTTTATGGCAAATTCGAATCTAACCTGAGCTAAGAGGGAGAGTTCTTCAAACAACAAACAAACAAACAAAAACAAAGGAAAAGAAGAAGTGTTTTGCCCCTAAACACTGACTCCTCACATGGCTTCCCAAAAAGACTAAAGCAGAGAAAAGTCTGGTGTCTCCTCAACTGTGGGCTCAGCTTGTCGGCATTTCAATCATTCAAGGAATGTTCTAGAGTCCGGTGATACCTAAACTATCTTATCAATCTTTACTGTAGAAGGCCCCAAGATAAGAGTTACAGGCTTCCAGCTGTTGGCTTCTCCTATATCCATTTCCAGCTTCCCGCAAAGCATCTGGAGGTGTCCAGTCATTCAGCTCTGTGGGGTTGGCAAGCTGGCTCAGTGGGGAAAGGAGCTTGCTGCCAAGCCTGAGAACTTGCGTTCGATCCCTGGGACCCACATTGTGGATGGAGGGAACTGACTCTAACAAGCTGTGCTGTGAACCATCCCCCCTCCAGGAGAAGATAGAAGCATCTTGTCCCCCCTCAGGCAAGAAAGGCTTCTGGGAACTATTTGTAGTGCAATTAGATCTCATTTGGAGGTGTGACAGGGCCAGTGAGATAGTACCCTAGCTCTGAGGTAGCTGGGGAGGTGGGTTGGAGGAGGGTGTTGCCCTTGATAAAAAACCAGCTTGGATGATGTCCACAAGCACAGACATTACTGTATCTGCTGTGAAAAAGACAGTAAACGTGTGACCTTCCTGACAGGGATGAGAACATTCTGGAGACTCACCCTTTGCCTAACATTCTATTGAGACAACAGCTCCCACGGAATTGGAATTCCCCATGAATTTCACATTGGGGGAAGAAAAAGGCTGAACCCTGGTGCCAGCCGGAGGGGGAATTTGCCTCCCCTGGAAAGGAGCTTCACACAGTCGGGACAATTTGTAGAAGAGATGTAGAGTTGAGAGAATGATAGGTCAGAAAGGGTGGGCCCATGCCCTGATTAGGGTGGCCCTGCCTACCTCTTGCCCTGTGCTCAACACTAAACCTCTTGTCTGGACTCCAAGGGTGGACTTCTAGATGTGTGTGTGTGTGGGGGGTGGGTTCTGTGTGTGTCCCACAGGACCTCTCTGTTCCTCCTCACAACATGGCTTCACTGATGACATCTTAATCCTCTGCTGTCCACTGTTGAGCCTTCTCTTGGTGTCTAGAGGCCTTGCTAGTTAGGGCAGCCATTACCCAGGCTGGTAGCCAGAGTGTCACTCTAGGGCTGAGCAGATGGTTCAGGGGTAACATGCTTTCTGCACAAAAAAAGGAACTGAGTTTGGGGTACCTGCAATTCCAGCATTGGGAAGCTGGGGACTGGGGCGTCCTAGCCTTGCTAGTCAGCCAGCCTGGCCAAATGGTAGGCTCTAGGTTCATTGAGTCACATACACTACACCATATATACACACCACACACACAAACCATACCACACACACCAATCTGCAGCCCATAAAAAAAAATTGCAGACACATACCAAGGGCTTGCAGCAAGAGTTTGCCTATGATCTGAGCCAGGGCTAGCCAGGGAGTGCCAGCCAGGTACAGGGCTAGAGGTGAATTTCCCCACCTTACTGCTCAGGGAGCCAGAGAAGTTCCCTGGGCCCGCAGGTGTTTTGTTTTATGGCAGGTGGGGTGTGTGGAGCAGAGAACCACCGACTTTCTGCTATCCATCAAGCATCCTCCGGTCTCATCCACCCACCCCTCTCAGGGTCTGGATATTCTCCCCGGATACTGCTATTGTTTGTCTTACCTAACTGGCTTCATCAGCCTTACCTTCCCCGGCTGACCACGTCTGCGGCTGGTACCCGTGAACACCTGTTCTGCCCCCAGCCCCAGCCCTTCCTACTTCCTGATCCTGTGTGGTTGGCTGAACTTAGTCATTTAGGACACAGGTGGAAAGTTTTAGGGCCTGCACGACTCCCCTCCTCCACTCCCGCTTCTCCCAGTGCCATTTGGTGAGAGGCGGAAGTAGGGAGCGCAGGATGGTAGGGGTTGGGGGTCGGGCTGGCTAGCCATCTGCTTCCTGTCGAGCAACCTGGGCAAGGAAAACAGGGAAGCCAGGAAAACCTGGCTAAGGCTACCAGTACCAAACAAGTGCTTGCTTCTCTCCCGGCCTCAGTTTACTCATTAGTGCCAGTGCCCCCAGAGTCTTGCTGAGTGACCGGGAGTCTGGCATGAGGTCATTTATGGGCAGGAAAGCACTTCCGGTTAGGACTGATGCTTATCTTTTATTATTTAGCCCGAAGCCTTCGGGGGAGTCTTCAGAGCCTTATAGGGAAAGTCCGGAGGAGGCGTGGTCCAGGCAGAAACTGCTGCTGTTTGTGTTGCTGGGGTGGTTCCCGCCCTCATACATTTACTATGTACAAGGCCCCTGCTGAGTACTGAACTTGCTTCCCCATGCTTGCTTTTGCGACAGGGTCTTGCCTCTGGCTCCCACAGGGCTCGCTAATTGAAACCTGCCTGCCTGCTCCTAGCCTTCTGCTAGCCCTCTGCCTCCCGAGTGCTGAGATTACAGGTGTGCAGTGCAACACACAACTCCCTTCTTCTTTTCCTTTCCTCTTCTCATTTCCTCTCTCTTCCCTTCCGGTCTCTTCTTTTTCTTTCTTCTGCCTCAGCTTCTCGAGTGCTAGGGTTAAAGGCATGTACCACCATACCCAGCCTTTTTTGTTGCGTTTGAATAAATACCAGCTCATATGCTCCCAGACTTGAACTTCTGATCCTCTTGTGTTTACTTTTGGAATTCTGGGGTTACAGGTGTGTACCACCACCTCTAGTTTGTTTGGTGCTACGGATGGAACCCCGAGGCTCACACACACTGTGTAAGCATGATGCCAACTGTGGCATATATATATATATGTAGTCTTGCTGTGAGCCCATGCTGGTCCCAGAGGCCAAACGTTGATGGTGGACTTTATAGAGTATATGGAGCAGGCACATAGGAAAAATAAGGTGATAGTACAAACGTGTTGCACTGGCCACCTGTGATGCCATTATGCCCAATGGTTGGTCTCGTCTTGCCTCAGACTACCTAGTTCTGGACTTACCCTCATGCCCAGATAACGTTATATTTTGGAACAGAGTTTAGCCAGGTAGCTCAGACTGGCCTTGAACTTGTAATAATCCTTCTGCCTCTCCCTCTCAAATGCAGAGATCTCAAGTATTTGTTGCCACACCTAGCATGAACACTTATCTTGAATGAGATACTGCTCTTATCCGTGGGCCCCCAGGTCAGAAAGAGGCTAGACTCGCTTCTCCAAGGCCTTAACCTCTCCCAAATAGCAGGAAAAGGATCCCATGTTGCTTCTTCTACCCTGGGCTTCATTAAGCAGCCCAGAATCAGTCTCAAGGAACTACAAGTACTGAGCACTCACAGACCACAAGGCATTCATGAAAGATGGAAGATTGTCCTCTTTAAACTCAGTCTCAAATACGGGGGCTAAAACGACATATTTAAAAAGACTCTGTCTGGATCAGAATTGGACTCACGGGCAGCCTAGGGTAGCAAATGGAGTTCTGGGTAGTGATCAGGGAGGCATCTATGGCAGGTATGGTCTTTGTGCTGTTTACCCTGTGCTGTAAGAAGAGACTTACAAATGAGTGGGGTGTGTGTGGTGCACACCTGTAACCCTAGCCGACTGGAGACTGAGGCAGGTGCGTTCCTGCGTGTCTGGGGCCAGTTTGGGTTATTTAGAGAGAGTCCCAGGGTAGTTTAGATGTACCAAGATGTTGTCTTACAAAACAACAACAAAAACAGAGATAAACCAGACTTGGTGGTGATGCACACCTGGAATGCCAGCATTTGTAGCGTGAAGGCAGGAGAATCAGAAACTTAAGGCTGGAGCTGGAGATGTGACTCAGTTGGGAGAATGCTTGCATAGAATTCGAGAAGCCCTGGGTTCCATTGCTAGCACCATATAAAAGGGGCTTGCAATTCCAGCATTTGGGAAGCAGAGGCAGGAGGAACAGATATTCAAAGTCATCCTTAGTTATATAGGGAGTTTCAGGCAGTCTGAACGAAAAGAGACCATCTCTGAAACACACACACACAGGCTCGAGGCATTCACACAAGGCCAGGACAGACAGAAGGAGCCCAGATCTGGCTATGATTAGAGGGAGTTACAGACTCCCAAGTGACTCCCTCTTCCAGATCCCCATTGCCCAATCTTTCTTCTTTCCTGCATTTTCCAAAGGCCTTTCGGATACCCGTGGTCCCCTCTCAGTCTGTCCTCAGAAAGTCTTGTTTATCTCTGTCCTTTGTACCAGGCAGGGTGGGGGTGAGGGAGCCTTTGAGATGACCTTTCTCCCTGTCCCCCTTCAAGGCCAGTCTCTGGTCAAACTAGATTTCTTGTCTTGCAAAACATCTATCTGACCCTCACATCCTTTGCTGTCCCCTCCCTAACTTATGTCCCCTTCGACCGAGTTCCTCCTGGCTTGCACAATCCCCCAGAGGGGGTGTGTGTTTCTCAATATAACACCCCCCCAGAACTGTACCAGGGAGCACACATTCCCTGCTGAGCTCCCTGTTAGCACCCCTGGAAGAGGTCCTCTTTCTCTTTGAAGTCTCCCCAGACTTCCTGCCCAGGTTGGCTTTTACCGGAATGGCTCCAGTGTCTTGGAAGAGTAAACATCAATTTACAGGGTAAACCGTGTTTCTGTAGCCCTGTTGGGTTTTAAATTCTTCTTTAGTCAGTACTGGCCAAGCAGGTTGGGCCCCAGGAAGAGGGGACTATCACCACTACCAACATCCTCAATTTTAAATTCCAATTATTCATTGCATTTGTCTATCAGAGGATGTGTGCGCGTCTGCTGTCATGTAGATCCTGGGGATCAAACCCAGGTCCTTGGGGCTTGGCAGCAATCACCTTTACCCACTGAACCATCTCATTAGCCTTGCTGAGTCTCTTGTCCTGCACCTAAAGGCCCCCCCAAACCCTGAGGCACTGAGGCTGGGTGGGGAAATCAAATTAGAGGAAAATGAGACCAGCAGGTGATCTGGAGAGTCCCCAACCCCACCCCCGCAGATCTTTATTTCTCCACACCAACTTCCTCTGGCTAATGGTAGAAAAACTGCTGTTGAGGTAAAGTACAGATGCTGGCACATTAATGACAGTAATGGCCATGATAGACGTGATAAAATTGAGGATACAAACAACACTAATTAAGGCAGGGTTTCTCTTGGATATTCCCGGGCATTATCCTCAGATTCCCCTGTGAAGGGTCTCCATTTTCTCCGCTCACAGGAGCACAAATTGCGTCTTGGGGACCCTCCCCTTTGGCTCTGAATCCTAGCTAGGCTTGGCCGCCTGTGTCTCCTGGTGTCCCCACCCGGTGAGCATGCAGGTGCTTTTGGCGGTGACTCAGTGTCTGTCTCTCGACTGACCTCAGCGTGAGCCTGGGGGTTGGGGGAGATGATAGTTTCCTGTGATACTAGCAGGTGACTCAGGGGCCCAGGGTTGGGGCCTCAGAACGCCTTTTGTTGGCTCAGGTTTAGGAATCCAGAGAAACTGGTCACGGGGGAGCCTTGGGGACTGAAACCCCTCCCTCTGCCTCCGCCCCTCCTCCACGGTGCTTTAACTGCCGCACCTGTGGCCTCCATCTCTGCTTGCAGGTGCCAGCAAGGAAGGAGCGCAGTAGGGCTAGGTAGCTGGTGTACCCGACTCAGCACGTGTCCCTGAGGCTCACCACTCAGCAGAAAGAACATTCTCAGCCTTCGGACTTCTATAGCCTTTAGAGAGAGAGAGAGAGATACTTTGTTTTGTAGTCGCCCACCTTCACTCCTGCAAAGGCTGAGAAATGGCGTCCATGGGACTACAGGTGCTGGGAATCTCCTTGGCGGTCCTTGGCTGGCTGGGCGCGATCCTGAGTTGTGCGCTCCCCATGTGGCGGGTGACCGCCTTCATCGGCAGCAACATCGTTACGGCGCAGACAAGCTGGGAGGGCCTGTGGATGACCTGCGTGGTGCAAAGCACCGGGCAGATGCAATGCAAGGTGTACGACTCGCTGCTGGCTCTGCCGCAGGACCTGCAGGCCGCCCGAGCACTCATGGTGGTCTGCATCATCGTGGCTGCCGTGGGGATGCTTCTCTCGGTGGTAGGAGGCAAGTGCACCAATTGTATGGAAGATGAGACCACCAAGGCCAAGACCATGATCGGAGCCGGCGTCGTGTTCATCATCGCAGCCTTGCTGGCTATGGTGCCAATATCCTGGACCGCGCACAACGTCATCCGCGACTTCTACAATCCTCTGGTGGTCTCCGGGCAGAAAAGAGAGATGGGGTCCTCGCTTTACATCGGCTGGGCGGCCTCTGGGCTGCTGCTCCTGGGAGGAGGCCTCCTTTGCTGCAACTGTCCACCTCGCAGCAACGACAAGCCCTACTCCGCCAAGTACTCCGCCGCCCGTTCTGTTCCCGCCAGCAACTATGTGTAAGGTGGGCCACTCTGCTATGTCTCCATTGCCTTTTGTTATTTTTCTTGGATCGCATTCACAATAGCCTGTGATCCTCATTTCTCTCGGGAACTGCCCTGCTATGGGCCATCAACTGCTGGGGACAGCAAGCCTGGATTGTACTAAAGGAACCTCACTTGGACATATCTTAAGGCTCCTTACTCCAGCAAGGATGGGTGGAAAAATATTTCCTTGCTGTCTGCACCCAAACTGCTCATGGACCAGGACTGAAGAAGGCAGAAGCTCCTGGGTACCGCAGCGGAGCGGGGAGCTGGGCCCTGCAGGTCAGGATAGCTCAGCTGGGACTTTGTGGGTGTCCTGCTCATGCTAACACTTCCACTGACCCTTTTCTATCTCCCCCACTCTCTGTGCCCACATCTGTTCAGCGCTGCTCTTGCATTATGTCCCATCTTTCTGAACACACCTGGTCCTACCTGAAGCCTTGGTGTGGCTGATGACTGTGACTGAGGGGGCCATCGAGAGCCGGATGGGTTCCGCAGAGGAACCTCCGTGATTGATAATGACTGGGGACTTACCCACCCACCTGCCCTCATCATGGAGTTCTGTGGAGTGGATGGACGAGTCTGAGGGAAGGGTGGAGGTGGATTAAACTGGTTTGGGGAGTGCTGGTGCTGGGGATCTAGCCCAGGCTGTCCCCACCCCTTTTTGGTACAGTCTTACTAAATGCCCTGCTCTCTGTGCGCCCCCTCCCTCCTCAGAAGTACCCTGGGGGACTTGAGCGCCCCTCTGAATTCCCTACCCTTGTCAATTTCAAGGACTCTGGCCAGTTTGCCAAAGAGATGGTGGCAATGGCGTTGTAACAGAGTTTCCCAGGACTCTCCTGCCTTCTCAGTGGTTTCTTGTTTTGTAATTTAAGAATATCTATTCACAGCTGTAATTATTATTTTCTACAATAAATGGCACCTGTGTACAGGAAAGGTCTGGGCTGTTCTCTGCATCTGTGTGGGTGGATCAAGGCTGGAGGGATGGCCTGGGGGTGGGGGATCCACAGGGAACTTTGTTGTTAAGAAGTTGAAATGATTTCAAGGCTAGTCTGGTCTACAGTGATTTCAAAAACTGTAAAAATCAGAACTAGCTCTAAAATGGGGGAGGGGAAGCCTGATTGAGATTTTTGCTTGCTTTTTCTTTTTTGGGACAAGATCACAGTATAAAGGCCAAATTTATCAGACTCCAGGTAATTGTCCTGCCTCATCTCTTATATACCACTATGATGGCAAGCCCTTCATTTGTTAGAGGGGAAATCCTGTATCTAGGGCCTAGGACTGATGGGAAAAAGCGCTGGGGATACAAGGAAGAAGAACCAATGAGAACATCTAGGTCTGAGGCTAAGTCACTGACCTTCCATTTTCTCCCGTCCACTTTCCTCGGTCTTTCCCTGAGCAGCCAGGCTGGTCTGCTTACCTTCCCTAGGCCAACCCGCTTTTGTTGACCTTCCCCCGACTCCCAAGGCCTGCTGGTTTTGCAGGTCTGGCCTGCAGCCTCCTCCCTGGAGTCCACCCACAGCCCTGGAATGTCTAAGGCACTGCGAGTCCCTAAACCCACACCCGCATCGCCACAGGGCATCCTGGGCCACACCTGGACTTTCCCATTCCAGTCCTTTTGGGTTTTTACTGTTTTGAGTCAAGGTCTTACTGTAGCCCAGGCTGGTTTCTAGCTATGCAGCTGAGGATGACCTTGAACTCCTGATTTTCCTGTCTCCACTTACTCGGCGCTTGGATTAGAACCATGCACCACCATGCCTGTTTTTTGAGGTGCTGAGGATGAAAGATTTGTGTTTGAGGGCCCTTGATAGCAGGCCTGACCCTCGCTTTGATTTTTGAGACAGGGTCTTGTTGTACTCAAGATTCTTTTTTTTTTTTTTTTAATTTATTTGCCTTGGTGTTTGCCTCGTACTGGGAACTACAGACAGTTGTGAGCTGCCATATGGGTGCTGGGAATCGAACCCAGTTCCTTTGGAAGAGTAGAGGGTGCTCTTAACCACTGAGCCATTTCTCTAGCCCCCTCAAGATGGTTTTGAATTCCTCATTCTACCTCCACCTCTCTGGTGTTGGATTTATTCGGCACTGGGATGGAACCCAGGGCTTCATGAACACTTGAAGGCTAGTTGACTTTCTAATTGTGAGCCCTGGCCCACACAGTTCCTTTGTGGAAAGAGAAACTAAATCCCCATTCCCTGGAAAGTGTGGCTCGGATCCACATTCCAGGTCAGCCAACAGAGACAACTTTGGAGTCTGCTCTCTTCTTCCACTGGACTTGGTACAGCAAGTGCGTTGCCTGGCTCGGTCATCTCACTGGTCCACTTGTCACTTCTTGACTCCATGGGCATAACCAAGTTCTCATAATAAAATTATCAAAGTGTTTTAAAGCCAGGCTTGCGATGGAACCCCAGTGCTCAGGAGGTAGAGATGGGAGGATCATGAAATAAGACCATCCTTCCTTACATAGGCAGTTTGAGGCCAGTCTGGGCTACTGGAGACTCTAACAGACTCCAGCCATTCCATTTTCCTTCCATAGTTATTTTTGACCCCTTCTATAGTGCTTGGGGTTAAATCTAGCACTTCCTATGTCAGGCAAGGGCTTTACTGCTAAACCATTCACGAGTCTTCCTAGCTAAACATTTAACAACTAAGTGCTTGAGTGTAGGGTTGAACACCTTTAATCCCAGCGCTTGAGGCAGAGGCAGGCAGATCTTTGTGTGTTTGAATCCAACCAGGTCTGTATAGAGAGCTCCAGGCCTGCCAAGGTCCAGGGACGTACCTGAGTAGAGGGCTAGCCTAGCACGCCAGAGGTTCTGGGTTCAAGCCCCAGCACTGCCTAAAATGAAGTGCAGGCACACGGGTCTGGAAAGTAATCCTATGGTCCAGTGGTGACTGAGTGCTGGAGGATTAGGGTTTAGGCTCCCGCTAGACCTCAGTCCTCAATCAATTAAAGGCCCACCAGGCTGACAGCTATAACAAAAGAGCTTTTCCATCCTTTTCTTTCTTGGGTCTGTGAGATGGCTCCATAAGTGCTACTGCCAAGTCTGATTATCTAAATTATCTAAATTGCATTCCAGAGTCTATATGGTTCTGCAGGTCATCCTCTGTAAGCATGTATAGCGTGGCATAGGAACACATTCATATACACATATATGGTAAAGAAATATGTAAATGTAAAAAAATAGATGAAAAAATTAAACTTTTTTTTCCTTATTATCTATATCCTCCCCCCCCCCCATGCTAGAGATAGAATCTAGGGCTTTTAAGTGTTATGATATGAAAGTACCTATACTCAGCGGAAATGGCCTCAGGAAATGGCCTCATGCTGGCTGGAGGCTCAGTGGTTGGGGTGGGTGTGGGCCTCGGAAAGAGACAAACAGGTTGCACCCATGTGGAGACTTTAAGGAGGGGTTGTGAAGAATTCGTGACCTCTGGCATGGGAGGGGAAAGAGAAGGGCAGGGGTCTTCTTCTTCTTCTTCTTTTAAAAAAACCTTTTTATTTGTTTATTTGACTTGGTGTTTGCCTGGAACTGGGAACTGGAACTATAGACAGTTGTGAGCTGCCATGTGGGTGCTGGGAATTGAACTCCCAGTCCTCTGGAAGAACAGTCAGTGCTCTTAACTGCTGAGCCATCTCTCCAGCCCCAGGGCAAGGATCTTCTTAAAAGGAGCTTGAAGTCAAGATGCTGGCCAGGCCAGGTTATTACTTATTGACCAGGGCTGCAGTATGTGGGTCGGAACCCTACCTCTAGGCAATTGTACCGAAGCTGAATTATACCATTAGGCCCTCATTGGGAGATTCTAGCAAGTGCACTACATCTCTAGATCATTTTAAAAGTTTATTTTTATTTTATATGCATTGGTGTCTTTTTCTTCTCTGTCTCTGGTTTTTTGAGACAGGGTTTTCCTGTGTAGCCCTAGCTGTTCTTGAACCACGGTAGACCAGTCTGGCCTTGAACTCAGAGATCAGCCTGCCCCTGCCTCTGAGTGCTGGGATTAGAGGTATGAGCCACCACCGCCAGGCTGTGCCTTGATGTTTTGTCAGGTCCCCTGGAAGTGGAGTTATATTCAGTTGTGAGCTGTCATGTGGGTGCTGGGAATTGAACCCCGGTCCTCTGGAAGGACTGTCAGTGTCTTAACTGCAAAGTTGTTTCTCCAGCCCCTCTAGACCTGTTTTTACTTTTTGAAAGAGTGTTACCAAATGGTCCAGGTTGCCTTAGATTTTACTTTGTAGCCAGGCAAGACTTGGACCTTGTATCTCTCTCCCTCAGCGTCTCAGGTGGCTGGGGTCTGAGGCCAACCCAGAGACAACACTCTGCCCCTGGCAGGCCTAAAATACTTATCTTCCGGCATTGGTTTCCCACGTGACTCAGGAGAGCCAAATCCACCCCTGTTAGCTCTTGGTAGTGATGGTGGGGGCTGGCCATTGTTTACTTTGCTCTGCTCTATCTGGGCTTGGATGTAACCTTGCCTAGCTCAAACTGGTTGAAGCCACCAAGTTCTTTGTTTGAGGCTGTACAAGTGTCCAATGAAAATTATTTTGACATCATGAGGCCTCAGACTACAGTCTCAGATCCGGCTAAACCACAATTTTCTGAATATGCTTCTCTGATTACCTTCTCCCACAAATCGTATCACCCCATTTCTTTGTCTTTAATTTTTTTAACATGTATTTATTTTCAATTGCTCTGTGTGTGTTTTGTGGAGGTCAGAGGACAACTTGCCCGGGCTGGCTCTCCTCTGTCATGTGAGTCCTGGAGACTGAACTCAAGTTACCCTCTGAACCTGTGTTTTGTCTCATAAATACCTTGAAATATCCCTTTATATGGAGGCACCTTTGAGACAGTCTTTTTCTCTCACTGTGTGTGTGTGTACACATGAAGGTATGAACATATCATATATCCTTGCTCACCTTATTTATTTATTTTAAGCAGGGTCTCTCACTGATTGGAGTTCAGTGACTGGCTATATTGGTTGGCCGGTGCGCTTCGGGGATTCTCCTGTTTCTGCAACCCTGGCTCTGGGGTTTCAAATATGTGCCACTATAACTACATTAAAAAACTGGGGACCTGAACTCAGGACTTCACATCTGCCTAGCAAATACTTTACAGGCTCCACCATCTCCCTGGCCTGTTTTTATTTAAATTTATTTTTTTGTATTATTTATTTATTTTTTACTTTATAGACCAGGCTGTTCTCATACTCAACAGGGATCCACCTGCCTCTGCTTCCTAAATGCTGGGATTAAAGGTGTGTGCTACCACTACCTGGCTTATTTCTATTATTTTTAAATTGTGTCTGTGTATGTGCATGCATGTACGTGTACATTTGTGAATGCTGGTGCCTAGTAGGAGGCCATAGGTATCAGATCTACTGAGGCTGGAGTTACAGGCAGTTATGAACCACTCCATGTGGGTGCTGGGAACTCTGGTCCTCTGGAAGATCAGGAAGCACTATTAATCACAGAGCCATTTTTCCAGTCCCTGAAAATTATTATAATTGTGTGTGTATATGTGTTTCCATGTGTATGTGGGTGCCAGTCCAACAGCATGTGTGTGGACATCACAGGGACATCGTGGGACTAGTTTTCTCTTTCCAGCTTTATGTGGGTCCTGAGCACAGAGCAAAGGCCTTTACCCTTGTACCCCATGTGTGTGCCTGGTGTCTGCCAAGGTCAGGAAGAAGGCATTAGCCTCCTTAGGCCTGAAGTTACAATTGTGAGCTGCAACATGGGTGCTGGGAATGGAAGCAACAGGTGCTCCTTTTATTATTGTTATTGTTTGTTTGGTGTTTTTTGTTTTTGTTTTTGTTTTTTGAGACAAGATTTCTTTCTCTGTGTAGCCTTGGCTGTCCCAGAACACAGTAGACCAGGCTGGTCTCTGTCCCAGAGATTCTCCTGCCTTTATCTTCTGAGCCTTGGGATTAAAGGCGTCCACCACCACACCTGGCATGCTTAATGATCTCAACAGCAGAACAAATTCTCTGCCCCCTTTTGTTTATTTTTTTTGAGACAAAGCCTCCTCACTATGTAGCCCAGGTTGGCCTTTAACTCATTATCCTCTTATACCTGCCATCCAAGTGTTATGAAGCAGTGATAGCTGGTTAAACCAATACCTTCATATTTTTATCTATTTCTTTATTTACGTTGTGTGTGTATAGTATGAGTACCTATGTGAGTGAGTGCCACAGTAAATATGTAGAGGGCAGAGGACAACGTGTAGGGGTTATTTCTTTCTGTTCTGCTATGATAACACATATACCCGGTATGCCAGCCAATGGCAATGGAGGCCCTATGCTCCGTGTGTGCACAGTGGAAGGTGGCGCAGCGGGAAAGACTTAGATGGGGTCCACATGAAAAGACTTTATTATAATATATGTATATATATATATAGAGAGAGAGAGAGAGAGGGAGAAGAGAGAGATGAGGAGAGAGAGAGAGAGAGAGAGAGAGAGAGAGAGACGGGAGAAGAGAAGAGGAGAGAAAGAAAAGAAGAAAGGGGTGCTGGAGAGATGGCTCAGTGGTTAAGAGCACTGACTGTTCTTCCGGAGGACCTGAGTTCAATTCCCAGCATCCACATGGCAGCTCACAACTGTTTGTAATTCCAAGATCTGACACCCTTACACAGTTATACATGCAGGCAAAACACCAATTCACATAAAATTAAAAAAAAAGAAAAGAAGAGGGGAGGGGGTTGAGGAGCATGCCCTCTGGCAGGGTCGGGGAAAGGGAGAGAAAAGAGAGAGAGATCAACTGTGGGAATCCTTCAAAGGAGCTTGACGTCAGAACTCGCCAGGCCAATTGCCACAGGTCAGGTGTGGCTTCAGGGGCTAATCCAGAATCCTAGTGCTTTCCATTCACCATGTTGGTCCTGGGGATCCAACTCAGGTTATCAAGCTTGGTGGCAAGTGTGACTTTACCTACAGAGCCACCTTGCTGGTCTTAATTCAATATCTTTTGTAAAATCATTGCTTCAAGGACTGCCGTACTGCTGGGGGCATGGGGGATGGAACTTGGTTGTGTGGCAGCAGACAGTGGTCTCTTCATTCCTTTTTTTGTTTTTCTTTATCTGGTATGTGTGCAGCTCTTAGTGGGGGGTGCACCCGCACATGGTGGAGCAAGGTCCTAGGTATCTTCCTCTCCATCAATCTCTGCTGTCAGCCTTATTACTTTGAGGCAGGATGTCTCACTGAGCTGAAAGCTGACTGTTTTGGGTCTACCCATTTTCCTACCTCAGAGGTGGCATTACATGCAGGCATGCCCATCACTCACAATTTTTATGCAGATGCCGAGGATATTGAGTTCTCATGCTTTGCATAACAGGGAATCTTATCCACTAGCTCGCTCCAGCCCCATGTCCCTGAATTCTGGGTCCAAAGAAACTAGAGGAGTCTTTTCAGTCCCTCTGGGGTTTACCTAGCAGAGGAAAAGGAGCAGGTTTGGGAAGATGTGTGGTTCTTCTTTCTCAGGGACCATTGGCCACAGGTCCATGAGGGTGGAGGGAAAAGGGGAACAGCATTCTGACGTCTGTAGATACAGCGAAGATAGCCCTCTGGGAGATGACTTCAGTAAAACAACTCAACTTTATTCCAGACTATGGGAAATATATAGGATTGGGAAGACTGGGGTCAAACCCTAATCTGAATTAAATAATATGTTCCTATCATATAGCTGCTTTCGTGGAGCAGGCCCTATCAAAATGGCTAGAGCATTGACCTAATTATCCTGATTATCCTGTGGGTATCGGGGGAGAGCGTTTCAGGGATCATTAAGGGTCATCCTTGAGATAAGTCAGGCATCCAGGCCTAGAGACATCCTCCCAATCAGGTTAGGTGGGGTGCAGGAAGCCCCCACTCGGCAGGAGTTTTTCATGTTGTTTGGAGAAAGCTGCCAGGCCACTGGTAGACCGCAACCTCTGACCAGCATGGCTTTCCAACAAGATGAACCCATTTTATACAGACAGACCAGAGAAGGCCAAGAGAACAGGCCAGGCTAAGTCCACAGGTAGAGGATCAGTGCTCAACAGGGGCCGGGACACTGGGCCTCTCCCCCTCACCCTGGGATCTCTCTTGTTTTCGGTAAAGGTAGATAATGCCAGAGATGAAGCCATCGTTGGCACAGGTGCCCAGCCCTGTCTCCTGTTCTGAGGTCCCCAGTTCCCAGTGCTCCACAGGCTGGGCCACCAGGCATTGCCATGCTCCAGCTTGCTCCAGGGAGTCAAAGGTTGCTTCCAGAGCCTCCTTGTAGGGAAGGTTGGATGGGTTGCTCCTGGTAGTCAGACATAGGAGTCCACCTGGGAGAGATGGGGGAGAGAAGATGAGCTGCATGAATACAGGGGAGTTCCTGCTCAAGACTTCCGGTCCAGGACAGCTTACCACCTTCATGGGACCCCCGACCCCCGGAATCTTCCTCA
>PVIH01013128.1:22065-60019 GCA_004025045.1 Sigmodon hispidus
TCTACCACTGAGCCACACCCCAGCCCCTCACTGGGGGATTCTAGGCAGGGGCTCTCCCATTGAGCCACACCCCAGCCCCTCACAGAGGATTCTAGGCAGGGGCTCTACCACTGAGCCACACTCCAGCCCCTCACTGGGGGATTCTAGGCAGGGGCTCTACCACTGAGCCACACCCCAGCCCCTCACTGGGGGATTCTAGGCAGGAGCTCTACTACTGAGCCACACACCAGCCCCTCACTGGGGGATTCTAGGCAGGTTCTCTACCACTGAGCCACACCTCAGCCCCTCACTGGGGAATTCTAGGCAGGGGCTCTACTGCTGTCCTCTTTCATTGAACAAAATTCAGTAACTGTTACTAGGGGGTTCCTAGGTGATCACTCTACTGCAGAGCAATATCCCCAGTTCTGTTTGTTTGATTGTTTGTTTGTTTACCTATTGTTTTTTCAAGACAGGGTTTCTATATGTAGCTCTGGTTCTGTTCTGGAACTTGCTCTGTAGACCAGACTGGCTTTACACTCTGAGATGAGATCTGCCTGCCTCTGCCTCCCAAGTGCTGGGACGAAAGGGGTATGCCACCACTCACTGCCTAGCTACAGTTCTTTAAACATTTTGTTTGCTTGTTTTATTTTTTTCAAGACAGGATTTCTTTGTGTAGCTTTGGAGCCTGTCCAGTCCTGGAAATTGCCTTATAGACCAGGCTGGCCTTGAACTCACAGAGATCCACCAGCCTCTGCCTCCAGAATACTGAGATTATTGCTTTTGAGATAGGATCTTGCTAAGTTGCTCAGTCTATCTTAGCTTGGACTTCTGCTGCCTCACTTTCCTTAGTAGTTTAGGTAACAGGTCTACATTATTATGTCTAGTTCCTATACGACCCTCCTTAATGTCCAAGTATTTTTTTTTTTAAACCTTTATTCATTTATTTATTTGCCTTGGTGTTTGCCTGGAACTGGAACTACAGACAGTTGTTAGCTGCCACGTGGGTGCTGGGAATTGAACCCGGGTCCTCTGGAAGAGCAGACAGTGCTCTTAACCGCTGAGCCATCTCTCCAGCCCCCAAGTATTCTTTACTCTCAAAATTCTTCACCTTTATGGGGTCAGGGATCTCCATGCTGGCTGCTAACTCAGCCCATTAAAGACAAACCTGGGTCTAAGGGAACAATAGGAAAGTACATGGATTTGTTCCTTGAGCAAGACCCTTCATTTTTTTGTGTGTGTCTAAGTTCTTTTGGCAGGCATGGAGAAGAGGATAATATTTTGGTTCATGGAACAGAGTACATGTATGCACACATGGGTGCAATTCCCTCCAAGCATGGTGGCTCAGGCAGGAAAAACAAAGCTTAAAAAAAAAATTGAACAGCTTATTTAAAAATTTTATGTTCGGGGCTGGAGAGATGGCTCAGCGGTTAAGAGCACTGTCTGCTCTTCCAGAAGACCCGGGTTTGATTCCCAGCACCCACATGGCAGCTAACAACTGTCTGTAGTTCCAGTTCCAGGCAAACACCAAGGCAAATAAATAAGTAAATAAATAAAGTTTAAAAAAAATTTTATGTTCATGGGTGTTATGTCTACATTATGTCTATGTACCATGTGTGTGTAGTACCCAGGGAGGCCATGAAAGGGCATCCGGTCTGCTAGAACCGAAGTTGCAGAGGTTGGGAGACATTGTGTGGGTGCTGGGAATCAAACCCGGGTCCCCTTAAACACTGAGCCATCTCTCTATGTTAGGGACCAAGAAGGCATCTGGAACAATAAGCCTCCTATTACCCTAAGCAAACAACACCTGGTGTCTGGCGAAACCACCTTCACAAACACTCCCCCCCCCCAATAAACCATAGGAGGTACTTTAAGATCAGCACAATGGCCAAAGGAACAGCTCGACACCCCCCTCCCCCCCCCTGCCCGCAAACTTTCTCCACTCTCTCCCTTCCCCCTGCCCCTGCGGGCATATAAACCCTGTCTCATCTTCAATAAAAGAGACCTTGACGCTACTCAGACTGACTCCATCTTTCTTTATGCACTTGGTCTCTTTTCTCTCTCACCCCCATTGGTATTTTAGGAAGCATGTCCTCGAGCTTAATGAATAACCGATCCTGCTGGACGGGTCATCTCTAGACCCAAGAAAGCTTGAAATTTGAATCTAGGCTACATAAAGATTTCCAGGCCCACCTGAGCTACAGTATGACTTTGTAATCATCCTTGCTAAGGAGATGCTTGTGCTCTCCTGTTGGGCTGTCCGACTATTGAAATGATGCTTACCACAAATTGGAATTTCCCAGTCAGTAGTCTCATACAGAAGGAAAAGGCAGGAGCCTGGTGTTAGTAAGGGGAGGAGCTTGTCTCCTGAGGAGATTTCACACTGTTCTGATGCCTGTCAGTTCACCTTGAAGAGAAACTGAGCCCAGACAATGATGGACCAGTGGTAGCAGGACCAGATCTTGATAGGGACTGCTTGCCTATGTTAACTCCAGCCCCCTCTTTAAACCTAAATTTCACTTCAGGACTAGGAAGGAGGGGTTGAGGGTTGTGTGTGTGTTGTGTGTGGTGTGTGTATGTGTCTAACTTCTTTGCTCCTCTTCCAAAAGTGGCCACATTGAATAAATCTCCTTTCATTGTTTCTCATTATTACTTGGTTATTTAATTTTTCACTTGTTTGTTTGTTTATGAGACAAGGTTTCTCTGTGTAGCACTTGCTGTCCTGGAACTCTGTAGACCAGGCTGAGATCTGCCTGCCTCAGTCTCCTGAAGTTTGGGACTAAAGGCATACACCATCACTGCCTGGCAAATTGGTTTTAATTGGTCTGTTGAAGGTGGGTTGTCCGGCCCAATTTGTTGGGACTATTGGGACCCAAGCTCTCACCCTTACTTTCTTTGGAAAAAAAAAAAAAAGCTTGATGTGATAACCCAAAACTTTTTAATTTTCATTTTATATGCATGGGCATTTACCTGCATGTATGTTTATGTATTATATGCATGCCTGCTGCAGGTGAGCAACCAGAAAGAGTACTGGATTCCCTGGAACTATTACGCACAGCTGTGATAAGGGTGCTGGGAATCGAACCTGGCTCCTCTGGAAGAGCAGCCAGTGACCATAACTTGGAGTGAGCCAGATCTCCGCCCCAACATCCCAACTCAGAACTTTAATTCTAGCACCCAGAAAGCAGAGACAGAGCTGGGTAAACCTTTATGGGTCTGAGGTCAACCAGGGCTACATAGAAACCTTGTCTTAATTTTTTTTTTTTTTTTTTTAAAGTCTAACTGCGTCAAGAAGCCCTGGCCTCAGGGATGATGAGAAACTGTCCAAACAGCAGCATTGTATCAAGTGTGACTGGTTCCTGGCAGATTTTTGAGGACAGCTGGGGTGCTGCTGGGGTTAGGGGGTGGGAGACTCAGGCTGGGACAGGAGAGTCTGTTTTGTTTAGGTTCATGCAAGGGGCATTTCCAGTGCTTTTGAGCCCAACCCATGCCACTAGGTATGACCCTACCGATGGTCTAGCTTTTGTTGGCCTCTCTGAAACAGAATCCTGCCCAGACATGCCTAGGCTTAGCTTCAGGAGTGGGGCTTGGGAGAGGAAGTATTTTTATCTCACAACTTCCTCCTGTCCTCAGGCCATGCCAGGTAGACCCTCTTTCTAATCTCTTGTGACTTCTTCAAGGCAACTTGGTACTCCTCCTTCTGTGAATGCCCCACCCCCACCCTTGAAAATGTAACTTCATTTTGAGAGTGCTGAACCCTTGCTGCCTTCTCTGGAATCCCCCAGTGAGGGGCTGGGGTGTGGCTCAGTAGTTAGAGCCCCTGCCTAGAATCCCCCAGTGAGGGGCTGGGGTGTGGCTCAGTGGTAGAGCCCCTGCCTAGAATCCCCAGTGAGGGGCTGGGGTGTGGCTCAGTGGTAGAGCACCTGCCTAGAATCCCCCAGTGTGGGGTTGGGGTGTGGCTCAGTGGTAGAGCCCCTGCCTAGAATCCCCCAGTGAGGGGCTAGAATGTGGCTCAGTGGTAGAGCCCCTGACTGGCATCCCCCAGTGAGGGGCTGGGGTGTGGCTCAGTGGCAGAACTTCTTTCTAGAATCCCGAAGTGAGTGATTATGGGACATGAAGCCCACTGAGGCCCTGTTTCATCTCTAACACTATAGGAGAGAGAAAGCCCTGGCCTGTTCCACCCTTCAGTGTGTGGACTTGATCCAAGCTGTTGGCATCGTTATCTTGCATGAATAGACCTGGACCAATGCCAGGAAAGGAAGACTATGGAAAAGATTGGAGTAAGGTCAGTCCCCAGGTCATAAGGGGACCGGAAGGTGGAGCTGAACTGACCTCTATTGTGTGCCAGGGCTGAAGCAAAGGCCTCAGGGACATGACTGTACCCGCTGTTACTGTACTCTGATGGGGGAGTGGTCCCAGGGATCTAGCCATTTGGTTAAGAACTGGACCAAGGCCAGAAGTGTAAAGCTCTTCCTAATTGTCCATGAATAGCAGGTGAGCTGGCCACCTGTCGCCTGCCTCTGTTGGTGACAGCCAGGGTGGAACACAAACTGGCAGATGGGAAACTGGAGATCTGTGTGGGGGTGGGATGGGGTGGGGACATGACACACGAGGACCCTCTACTCAATGCCTAAGCTTTCTCAGCCTGGGTGAGTCTGGGGACCAGGGTCTGTGTATTGCGGAGAGAGGAAAGAGGTGCGCCCCAGGGGAGGGGTTGTCTGGCTTGTGACTCACCTGGCTTGGTGACTCTTAAGAGCTCAGGAATGGCACTGCAGGGAACCTGTCCCTCACTGAGGGCACCCACCATGATCACAGCGTCAAAGGTTCCTGCATGTGGAATGGGGTGGAGATGTGTGACGTTTACTATTGATTGGTAGCTTAATGGGATCTGGGAGACAAATCTCCGTCCTTATCTGTGAGGGAGTTCCTAGACGGAGTTAATTTAGGAGAGAAGACATGCCCTAAGGGTGGAGGGCATCATCCCATGGCGGGGTCCTGGACCAAAGAACTCTGCCTGATTGCAGCGGCCTTATGACTGCTGCCTGACTTCCACACCAGGATGTGGGGGACCAAAATAAAACCGCTCCTTCCCTTAATTTGCTTTAACAATGTTTTATTTTAAATTAATTAATCAATTTAAATTTAATCTTAACGTGTATGGCTGTTTTGCCTGAGCATTGCCTGCATGTAGCAACCACAGAGACCAGAAGAGGGCGACATATCCCCTAGAACTGAGTTGCAGAAAATTGTGAGTTGCTAGGCAGGTGCTGGGAATGAAACCCAGGTCCTCTGCAAGATCATCAAGTGTTCTGAACTGCTGAGCTGTCCCCAGCTCACTTTGTTTTTATTTTTAATTATGCACATATGTGTATGGATATGTGCACATGCCTGGAATGCCCTTGGGCACTGGATTCCTTGGAGTTAGAGTTACTGGCCACGATTGTGAGTTTGCTTGATGTGGGTACTGGGAACAGAACTAGAGTTCTCCACAAGAGCTGTATGAGATTTTAACTGCTGAGCCATCTCCCCAGCCCAGTTACTTTTTCCTAAAAGATTATTATTATTATTATTAATATTATTATTAGGAGTCTAGCCTTTAACGGTTGCTGAGCCATTTCTCCAGTCCAGTCCATTTTTATTATTTTAAATTATGTCTATGCATGTGTGTCTCTGTGTGGGTATATTCACATGTGTGCAGCTGCTCATGGGGGCCAGAGGCATCAGTTCTCCCTGAGACTGAAGTTACAGGGAATTGTGGATCATCTGGTCTGGGTACTGGGATCCAAACTCTGGTCCTCTGTAAGAGCAATATGTGCTTTTCACCAGGGAGCCATGTTCCCAACCCTTAAGTCACTGCATATAATGTAGCTTTGTCCATTTCACTATATCTCTCTGCCTCCAGTTTCTGCTACCCCCCCCATACCCCACCATAGTTTTCTTTTTTTTTTTTGGCTGTCTGGAAACTCACCATGCAGACCATGCTAGCCTTGAACTCACAGAGATCCCCCTGCCTCTGCCTCCAGAGCACTGGGATTAAAGGTGTCTCCACCACCACCCTGTTACTTTCACATTTTCTTTTCTTTATACGTTTAACTGGGGGTAACCTGCATGAGCTTGGTGAGTATGTATGTGTATGGGGGAGGCAGGTACCTGGAGCATGGGCAACTTATCATTGTCTATACGGCTGAAAAACAAGACGGTCCCTCCCCCAGTGACTGACTGTACCTCTCTAGGGCTGGGTGGGGCTTCATGATTAAATTACTATTGTTTGATACTTTGTCACAGCAATAAGAAAAATAATTAGGGGCTGGAGAGATGGCTCAGTGGTTAAGAGCACCGTCTGCTCTTCCAAAGGACCCAGGTTCGATTCCCAGCACCCACATGGCAGCTAACAACTGTCTGTAGTTCCAGTTCCAGGCAAACACCAAGGCAAATAAATAAATAAATAAATAAATAAAGTTTCTTTTTAAAAAAAAAAGAAAAATAATTAATAGAAGGTGTCGTGTAGGCCCTAGGTATAGTCAGACCTCAGGCACTTGTGGGATCCTGGCCTTGCACGTGACATGAGGTGATTTCAGACTCTGCATTGGAGGAGAGGGCACAGGTGGATGGCTCCATAGTACTCCAGAGTAAGAGGGAAGCAGGGCAGTAGGGGTTATTCTTGGCAATGTGGGTGAGGGTGGAGTAAACTGGGAAGTACCTTCGGGGTCGGGCAGCGGCTCCTGGCCCAGGGTACAGAGGCTGAGGCGGTGGTACAGGCCACGTGCCTGGGCCTGCTTCAGCATTTCTGGGCTTCCATCCACCCCATGCACCTGGAGGAAGCCCCGAGCCTGCAGCTGAGAGAGAAGCATCAGTCACGGCTCATCCCCTGCCACTGCTCAGCTGGGTCCTTGTATGTTGTGACCAATGAGCCGGAGATAGAGGGTGAGTTCTTGGTCAAGAAGTGGCAGGGAATTTGGGCAGTAGGGAGCTAGGTGTGGTGGCCCAGGCCTGCCATCCCAGCTCCTCTGGAGGGAGGCTGAGGCAGAAGAATCCTAAGTTCAAGGCTTGCCTGGGTTATAGAATGAGTTCAAGGCCAGCCTGGGCAACTCAGTGATACATGCTGCTCTCAAAATAAAAAGCAAACTAAAGGGCTGAATGTGTGTCTAGTAGAGGGTTCATCAACAATTCTCCAGTGAGGAGCTGAGGGGTGGCTTAGAGGTAGAGCACCTGTCTAGACTCCCCAGGTGAAGGCTGGGGCATGGGTTAATGATAGAGTACATACTTAGAATTCCTTAGTGAGGGGCTGGGGGTATAGTTCACCTGCCTAGAGTTCACTAGTCAGCAGTGGGAGCTGATTCAGCAGTAGCAAGTTGGAGGCTCTGGGTGCTGAAGGAAAGTCAGGGTTATCATCACATCAGAAAGTCTTACCTCCACAGCCACCAGGCCAGTGCCACAGGCCACATCCAGGATCAGAGCATCATGGGGTGCGCCCGAAAGAGCTCGGCTGAGACAATCCACAGCAAGGCAGGGGGCTCGGTACTTCAAAGCAGCCACATCCTGAGGACAGAGAACTTAGTCTTAACACCTTTAGTGCCCTAGTGTTTGGAGGACCCATTTTGTCGTGTGCCTACACCTGCCAGTTAAGTTGATGTGTGTTGGAGTTTGGGTCCTTCTGGGACCCCAGTAATAGAAGACTCAGACTTGCGGTGTCTTTTACTGTCAAGGGACCTCATACTAGTGAGACTCAAACTGGCAGAAACTGGCTACCGGTTGTGGCTGGTCTGTCTATATTGAGTGACGTCTCAATAGCGCCTCCTGCAGGCAGTCTCCCTGCATGGGGTGCAATATTAAGATGGGGTCCCTATTCTTGGGGACGTCCAATCCAGAGTCAGATGGGGTTGCTTAGGGGCCAGCAGTGGGGCAGGTCGCTAAGGAGCACATCTGGAAGGTTCTTTTCCAGGTCTCTTTTCAGCTCCCGGTGGTTTCCCTGGGATGCACGGGTACTATTCTCGCTTTGCACATAAAAACCATCTGGGCTACAATAACCAAGGACCCATGCGCTTTCACCTGGTCGTACTCGGGAGCCCAGTCGTCATAGAAACGGAGCTTGCAGGCCTGGTCGGTGATACCATGGGAGGCCCCGACTCGAGTCAGCACTTGGGGCAGCCTCCCAGCCTCCTCCCGAGTCATCCTCCTGTGGGGACAAGACCCAGCCTGTGACGGGCCCATCACAGCCCTGTCCACCCTCATCCGGCGGAGGAAGCTACCAGAGCGCTCCAACGCCTTCCAATGTCACTCCAAAACCCTGAGTGGGAGCTGGCAGGAGCTGGCAGGAGCTGGCGGGACTGTTTGTAGGGGGAGGGTTGAGAGATGGGGTGCTCCCACGCAGGAATGAGGGCTGCGCCTCAGCCTGTCACACCTGAGCGTGGACCGGGGTGGAGGGTGGGTGTCTTCCTCACCTCGAGGGTCTCCAAGGCACAGAAATCTCAAAACTCAGCAGATGCTCCCCTTCCGGGACAGACGGACGGTGGAACTGGAGGCGGGGCAACACGGAGAGTCTGGCCCCGCCTCCAGATCCGACGATTGGGTTTCTGTAAGAGAAAACAGCCAATTAGAGAAAGAAGATGACAGACGCCCCCTACTGCGAGCCAATGAGCGTGAGGCTCTAGTACTCCTTGCTTGGAAAGTTCTCAAACGGCCCCGGCTGGATTTGGTTTTGATTTTTCATTAATAAATAACTTTTTTTTTTTTTAAGAGACAAATTCTGGAGACGTTAAATTCCTTATGTAGACCAGAATGACTTGGAACTCACAGAGAACCTCCGGCCTGCGCAACCGCTCTGGGCTACAGTTTTTTTTTTTTTTTTTTTTTTTTTTTTTTTAATAAATGATTGATTTATTTGAGGATTGTGTGTGACTGTCTGAGAACAACTTTTTGGGGTTCCTTGTCTCCGTCCATCGTGTCGGTTCCAGGGGCAGGGTCGTCAGGTTTGGCTGCAAATATCTTCACTTGCTCAGCCATCTCACTGGTCCCAGTTTTTATCTTTTATGGTTTCATGTAGCTTCATTGGCGTTATACTTCCTATGTAGCCGAGGATGGCTCTGAACCTCATCTTCCTGCTGAGATGACCGGTGTGGTACCATGCCTGATTTATGTGGTCCGGGGCACTGAATTCAGGGGTTAGTATATGCTAGACAAGCATTCTATCAACTGATCTACAGCCTCAGTCTTTGAAAGCATTTTAGTTTAATTAATTAATTTTAAATTATTTTTTAGGAAGTATTTTATAATCTGCACTCATGAGAGGTGAAATAGCCATACACGGGTGTTGAGAATGCCAAATTGTTTAGTACCTGGGAAAAACTAAATTTTAACTTAAATTTTTGTTGTTGTTTAGACAGGGTTTCTCTGTGTAACAGCTTTAGCTGTCCTGGAGCTCTTTCTATGGATCAGGCTGGCCCTGACCTCACAGTGACCTGCCAGCCTCTGCCTTCGGAGGGCTGGGATTAAAGCCATAACCAGCAGTAGTCTTAATTGAAGTATCTATTTTGGGTAGTGACTATCTTACTGGACAGAACAATTTTAACTAGGAACCAACCCTGGGGCTGTAGTTTAGTTGGTATTTATTTGTTGCAGGGATTCGAAGCTCTGGGTTTAATCCCCAGCAACACTTTAAACTGGGTGGGGTGATGCACTTGAGAGGTGGAAACAGCAGAATCACAAACTCAAGGTTGTTTCCCTGTTCCTGGATTTCTGCTAATATTCAGGTTGTTTCAGGTGAGACCATTCTATGACAGAAACCAAGGAGTGAGGAAGGCATGGTTGACGGAGGACGTGGATAATTCTAGGATGTTAAGTTTGAGGTTTCTGTGATATTTGCATCAGAGAGTCTAATAAGGTGGTGGGGGAGGCCATTTTGTTTTGTTTTACTCTGTGGCTCAGGCTGGCCACAGACTGACCAAGGACTCCAAACTCTCCTGTCTCAGCCACCCAAGTGTTGAAATTGCAGGTGCCAGATACCATGACTGGTTCCATGAGGCTCTTAGAACCCAGACCTGAGCTCAGAAGAGAAACCAAACTGGGGACACACTGAGGATCCAGAGTGTATGATGAGGTGTCAGCTGGCTGAGTGAAGAGGTCCTCAGGATCAGGTGAGGACCTCCGGCACTTCATGGACCATTCGAAAGCGGGCTTTGTGGGATTGGGATGCAACTCAGGTGGCAGAATGCTTGATTTGCACACAGAAACCCTGAGTTCCGTCCCCAGCACCACATCATCAGAGTGTGGCAGTGCACACCTGGATCCCAGCACTCGGGAGAAAGGAGGTTGATAAGTTCGAAGTTAGCCAGGTGGTAGTGGTTAATCCCAGCACTCAGAAGGCAGAGGCAGATGGACCAGGAGTCTCATGTGGTCCTGTAGCAAGTTTGAGGATAACCTCTGCTACCCAAGGCCATTGTCTCAAAGAACAAAGCGGCAGGGGAAACTGGAGTGATGAAGGAAACACACACAAAGTCACATTTTAGAGAAGTCCAGAGGCAGGTCTGGTCGTATGTTGCAGAAGATGGAAGAAATGAATGCTGTTGAGGGCTGTGGAGACAGCTCAGAGGATAAAGGCATTTGCTGCCAAGCATCACTGCCTGGGCTCCATCCCTAGCATGGGGGTAGGGGGAGAAAACTGCTTCCTGCAGGTTTTCCTTGGACCTCCCCTTCCTCCCCACAAAATGAATATTAAAAGAAATGCTGCAAAAATAGGAATTGAGACCTGAGCAAAGATTTGGAGTTTTGAATAACTCCCTTCATGTGTGTGTGGCCATGTGCACAGAAATTGGATGTTCATCTAGTAGATCTGGACCATGAACATCTACACGACTTTTCTTGACCCCAAAGACAGTGGGGTCACTGGATAAAGGGGCTTGAATTTTCAAATATGTTTGTGAGGCAGGGCCCTCCATACCCACCTGCAATATTCTCGAATAAGATACAGACTTTCACTGTGGGATGTGACTGAGGTCCCAGGAGTGGTCTAACAAGCATGGTTAAAGCTAGGATAGTCATTATCATCTTTTGATTGTGTTGGTGATGGAACTTGTGGGTTCATTCATGCTGTGCAAGTACTCTGAGAGACATCCCTGGCCTATAGGAGATGTTTTCGGTGCTTTTGGTAACTACCATAGAGGGAAACCCCAGATTTCAGTGTTTCTTTGGAACTTCCCAGAAATAAGCCACACCCAGACTGAAGACTGTACAAGGCTAATTCACAGGTTAGATAGTCAATGCTTTAGGAGAGCTGGAATGCAGGTCCGGAGTCTTAACCCCTAAATAGGCATTTATTGCCTACCTCTGTGTGTGACCTAACATCCTTGTGACTGTCACATGCAACCTCTAAGAATGTGCAAACAGACCCCTACCTTCTACCAACCCAAAGCAAGAATGTCCCAAGATGCCTGGATCTGAGATCTCTTTGTTTTGTTTCAAGTTACCTACCTGGTGTACCCACAAATGTCTTTAAAAAACAAATTACAGAGACAGGCTGTGGTGGCACATGCCTTTAATCCCAGCACTTGGGAAACAGAGACAGGTAGATCTCTATGAGTTCAAGGCCAACTTGGTCTAAAAAAAGTGAGTTCCAGGACTACACAGAGAAACTCTGTCTCAGAAAAAAGTTATATGTTATCTTTTTATTTATGTATTTGCTGTGTGTGTATGTATGCATGCACATACCATGAATGTGCGTGGACAGAAGAGAAATCAGGTCTCTCTCCAGTGTGTGTTTCAGGAATGGAAGTTAGGTTGTCAGTCACTGCAGGAAGATCCCTTACTGGCTGAGTCAGCTTCACAGCTCCCGACAACACATTTGAAAGGTATTTTGATTTATGACTTCCTTTGTCATAATCTTTCTTCATGAGAATCTGTGCTCCTGGAGCATGCACACTCATATTTGGCTCCAGAAAAAAGTATCCCGATTCTCTTTGAAGTGGTCTGTCTTTTAGGCTGACTTCTGTACCCAAATCCACCTGCCCCCAACCCTATGCAAATGGTGAGAGCATGGGTCAAACACCATTGGCCCAGCTACTGATAACAGAATGTCTGCTAGTCAAGGCTTATGTGTGATGTGAGAAGCTGGGGCTGGAATGTGGCTCTGTTGGGTGAGCACTTGCTGGGAGCCCATAAATGGGCTCATAAATGGTGTGTGGTGACCAGAAGGTCAAGGTTATCTTTGGCTACAAGGAGAGTTCCGAGTTAGCCTAGGCCACATGAGACCCTGTCTTGAAAAGGTGGAGGGCAGCATGCCAGATGGCTTAGTCTATAAAGGTTCTTGCCCCAGCACTTGATAATCTGGGTTAACGTCCCCAAACCCACATGATACAAGGAAAGAACTAACTCCTGAAAGTTGTCCTTGAAGTTAGAATTTGAGTTACAGACAGTTGTGAACTGCAATGTGCTGGGAATTGAACCCAGGTCCTCTGGAAGAGCAACCAATGTCTTAACCACTGAGCCAACTCTCCAGCCCCCAACTAAAACCATTTTTTTTTAAGACTCTGATTTTAATGTGGTAGTGCATACTTCTTTGTTTGTTTGTTTGTTTGCTTTTTTGACACAAGGTTACTCTATATAGCCCTAGCTGTCTTGGAACTCACTCTATAGACCAAGCTGTCCTAAAATTCAAAGAAATCCACCTACCTCTGCCTCCCAAGTGCTGGGATTAAAGACGTGCACCACCACTGCTTGGCGGTAGTGAATATTTTTTTTTTGATAGTGCATAAATTTAATCCTTTTAATCTCTGTAGTTTGAAGCCAACCTGGTCTACATAGAGAAGTCTGGGCCAGTCAGTACTTTGTCTTAAAAAACACTCTGGTAGAGGTGGATGGATCTCTTTGAATTTCAGGACAGCCCGCTCTACAGAGAGAGTTCCAGAACAGCAAGGGCTACATAGAAAAATTCTGTCTTGAAAATCCAAAATAAAATAAAATAAAATAAAAAATTAAAGTCCAGTATCCAGGGGAGGAATAATTTTAAGTAAGATAGCTTAAAATATCAATAGCTTACTGGGCTTTGGGGCTGTGTCGTTTGAAGACATGAGGTGAAGGTCGGGGCCAGATTGGTTTGGTGAGTCCATCTGCCTCTATACAGCCTCCCTGCCCCCAATAACACCCTTCCCAATTCCAGACTCTAAGGCCCCGGGCTTCAGTGGGAAGAATGTTGTGACTTTGTTTTTTTCTAGGCTGGCGGGATCAGTGTAATGCACACAGAGTGTATGCATGGATTCTGGGTGGGCAGGGGAAGCAGGGGGAGCATGTGAGCAATGCTGCCCTGATACAGGGATGCAGGGTCAGCCAGCACTTGTGTTTATTTCATGAGCTCTTCATCTTCCTCATCTCTCACTGTGTCACAGGTCATTGTCATATCCCCTTTAGACAGCTGTCTCAGACTGGGAAGTGGTTTCCTGTCTTGTCACAGAGAAGAAAGTGGGGCAGGAGTTCCTGACTCTAGGTCACGGTGTTGACAAAATGAGGGTTGAGTACTGAACTGCCCAGCTTTGATCTCACGCTTCACGGCTCCTCAGAGAGTTTTTAAATCTATATCACCATCGCACAGGATTCTGCAGTGTGGGATGCTGATGTCCGAATCTTCACCACACGCCATTCTATAGCACGGGATGCTGATGTCCGAATCTTCACCACACGCCATTCTATAGCACGGGATGCTGATGTCCGAATCTTCACCACACCCCATTCTATAGCACGGGATGCTGATGTCCGAATCTTCACCACACGCCATTCTATAGCACGGGATGCTGATGTCCGAATCTTCACCACACCCCATTCTATAGCATGGGATGCTGATGTCTTTTTGTGACTAAGGAGATAGTGCTGCAAAAATAGTTACAGATCCAGTGAGAAAGGTGGTCCATGGTATGTGAAAGTGTGGCGAGGGTAATCTGGTGAGTTAGAGGTCTGCCCTTGGTAAAACCCTGACTGAGGACTGGCAGGGCGGTTGAGTCTGTAGAGTGCTTGCCTAGCATAAGTGAAGCCCTAGGTTCCTATCCCCAGCATTGTGTCAGCCAGTGTGACAATGCTTGCCTAGAATCCCAGCACTTGAAACAGAAGCTGGAGGATCAGCTCAAGGTTATCCTCAGCAACAGAGTTGTGTTCTGGGCCAGCCTGGGCTATATAAGACTGTGTGTTAAAAAGGAAAAAAAGATAATAGAAAAAGAAATTAAAAATAATGCCAGATGGTTTAGTAGGTGAAGGTGCTCAGTGCCAATCCTTGGGACACACATTGTGGAAAGAGAATTATTTCCTTAAGTTCTCCTCTGACCCCCACACATACCCCCAACAATAAATACACAAATCAAAGACTTGCTTTGTGTGTGTGTGTCTGTGTGTGTGTACATGTGAGTGCAGTACCCTCACTGGCCAGAAGAGGGAGACTGATGTCCTGGAACTGGAGTCACCTGAAGTGGATGTTGAGAACTGAACTGGGGTCCTCTACAGGAGCAGTATGTACTCTTAGCTACTGAACCATCTCTCCAGCTCCTAAATACTTAGAAGAACAAGAGGAGGAGGAAAAGAAGAAGAGGGGAGAGGTAGGTAGATAGATAGATAGATAGATAGATAGATAGATAGATAGATAGATAATACCATTGAGGAAAGTGGTATAGCATAGATAGCAAGGTCACAAAGAAAACTGCCTGTGATGCCCAGGACTTTGTCCTCAGATTCTCCTTCGTCCTCAGGATCTCCTTCGAGGCTTTCATGTTTTCTTTCTGCTGAAGTCTGTAATGGTGAGGAATGAGGGTGTGCTAACTCTTGTCTTAAGACCTGAACCTGGCTGAGATGTTCCAACTCCAACTTTTCATCCCTTATGTGAGCATCAGGAAACCTCTAGAGTGTTCCTTACTGGTCATTCTTGGTCTGAGTTCACTGTGAGAAAGAGGTCCACCTGCCTGCCTGCTTCCCCCATCCTGAGACCGTGTCTTCCTTAGCCCGGGGCGGCTTTACTCTCTTTATGTATCTAAGGATGACTTTAAATTCCTGATCCCTCATCTTCATCTCCTGAATGCTGGCACTACAGGGTTGCGCTACCACAGTTAGCTATGTAGTGCTGGGGATACGGGCAGAGTAAGTTCACACTGGAAAAGTGCTCTACTGACTGACTGAACCACATCCCCAGCCCCAAGAAGAGTCTCTTGATACCAGATGGTGACTCTTGTCCAAGGACCTTTGTTAGCATGAATTCAAAAATACAGAGAAGAGTTGGGATGGTGGTGGCCAGAAACAGAAATGGAACTCCTGCCCCTGTCTTGCCCCCTACTTGAGTTAGAAACCAGCCTGCAGTGATCCTACAGAAGGCCTTGACAGGAAGAAGGGAGACAGAGTTTCTCCATGTAGCCCTGGCTGTCCTGGAACTCACTCTGTAAACCAGGCTGGCCTCGAACTCACAGAGATCCACCTGCCTGGCAGGAAGGGAGTTCTGTGCCCACATCTGTTGGCTTATACATTTCCCTGGAGACCCTCCCTGGTGGCAGCATCAGCTCAGATGGGCTATGTTTTGCTCAGCAAAAACTGTTCCATAGCTTCTCAGTGGTTGCAGGTGATGGGTATCTTTCTGGTTATGAAGCTGGTTGTGCGCCAGCTGTGCTCTGTCCAACTGGCAGGTGATAGGATTTTCCAGCCATGATATCATCAGATCTGGAAGGACCTCTGGAAGTCCTCTGTGGGACTAGTTATTCGTCAGACTCAGTGTAAGGCATGTGGCTTCCTGCTGGGTCCTCCTGAGTTTTGGTAGATTTTTGGGTCCTCAGGGTCATGCGTATCATCATACTAGGCTGGGTTCGCTTCAGTGCATGGTCAGGGGCAAGTGCTTGAAGGGTGTGGAGAAGTAGAGCACCAGATCAGGATCAGAATGGGGCAGGGGCATTGTGCCTGCTGGCTGGCATGTTAATGATGGTATGTGTGTCCTGGGTAACCCATGACATCATGCAAGAATTCTCCAATGAGTTGATACCCTCCATGCAGAAGAGAAAGATAGGTATCGTGCTCTATACTGGCTGGGCCAGGTCTGGGCTGGGCAGAGTTAAAGAGTGATCAGTTTGGCATAAGAAGGCACTTTCCTATTGAGAAGGTAGTCAGAGTGACCTTGGAGTATCACATGAATGGAGAAGTTTTAGCTCAGACTGAGGTGGTGGCAGTCACTCTAGTCATGTACTTCAGCAACCCTGGTTACTGAGGGGTTCTTTTCTTATCCCGAGACTGGAGACTGAATCTGTGACTGTATGAAGTGTGGTTAGTGTTTAGGGGAACTGAACTTTACCACTCTTTTCTTCCTTCCTTCCTTCCTTCTTCCCTCCCTCCCTCTCTTCCTTCCTTCCTTCCTTCCTTTCTCTGAAATGAGGACATACTATGTAACCTCAGACTGGCCTGAAACTCAAGATCTTCCTGTTCAGATTCTCCAAGATGATGGGCAGGTATCACTCACCAGGGATCTCTTGAATGGCTGAGTTTCTTGTGTGTACGTGTTTGTGTGTGTGTGTGTGTGTGTGTGTGTGTGTGTGTGTATGTGTGCTGTATATCTGTACATGTGGATGTGAAGGGTAGAGATCAACCAAGCATGTTTGTTCTGAGGCACCATGCACATGTTTTTTGATATGAGTGTTCTCATTGGCCTGGAACATCATACTCATCCAGGTAGGCTGGCTGGGATCTTCCTGTCTCTGCCTCTCTCGTGTGGGGATTACAAGCATGCACAGTTGTACCTGCCATTTATTTATTTAACCCAATTTCTAGGAATTGAACTTGGATCCCTATGTTTATATGGTAAGTGCTCTTCTGACTCAGCCATCCCGACTGAGCTCATTGGAGAGAACAGGCCAGAAGGAGCAGTCTGAGCAGAACTGTGGCCTTGAAAGTAGCTGTTGATGAGAGTTTGTACCTAGACAGGAGAGAGGGATGAAGAGCTGTTGATATTTTTGCTCTTTGGCTCTTTTGGGGGGGCTGCCACCCAGCTCCCAAATAAATCACACACAGAGGCTTATTCTTAATTATAAATGTCTGGCCTTAGCTTGGCTTGTTTCTTGTCAGCCTAACTTTAAATTTGGTCTATCCTTTGCCTCTGGGTTTTTCCTTTTCTTTGTCTTTATTTAAAAAGTTTTTCCCCATACCTACCACTGCTCCCCTCCCTTCCCTCCTCCCAGTCCCTCCCAATCCTCCCTCAGTCCCCCCCATGCCACCCCCCCATCCATTCCCCAAGAAGGGCAAGGAATCTCAAGGTGGGGTCAGTTCGATGTGGATATATATTACACATTTAATAAAACCTGAATACTGGGGAGAGAGCACCCAGTCAAATCCTAGGCAGATAGCTCAGGAGATTCTTAAACCTTGAATACAAAGATAAACAGCTGAGTCAGTCATACAGACCTTTAATCCCAGCACAGGGAGAGCCGGAGTGGTGACCAACACCCTGGATCTCACAACTCCAGAGACAGAACTTCTTCTGTTTCTGTGAGTTCAAGGTTACAAGCCTTTAATCCTAACCTGGATGGGTATATAAGGGCTTGTAGAAACCCAGAGAAGACAGAAGCGACTGGTGGAAGCTCACAGGAGCGAGGCTGAGGAAGTTACAAGACAGCTGGGTGAGAACTGACTGTGGTGCTTCCTCTCTCTGGTATTTCAGCCTTCGCCCGATATTTGGCTCTGAGTCTCATTTGTGATACTACAGTTTGGTCTGGCATATCCAGTTGAGGTAGGTCCAAGTCCCTCACCTGAGTCTCAAGGCTGGGTCAGGTGTTCCTCTGTAGGGAATAGGTTTCAAGATGCTAGTTCATGCACCAGGAACATTCATACTCTGATCCTATTGCAAGAGGCTGCACAAACTGCCCACACTAGTTGACAGCTTCCTACCTTTGGAGGGTTTAGTTCCTTTCCATGGCGGTTCCTCGGTGATTATTTCAGAGTCAGTGAGCTCCCAATAGCTCGGGTCAGCCGTCTCTGTGGGTCTCCTTATGATCCTAATCCCTTTGTTTATACATTCTTTTCTCTCTCTCTGTTTTCACCTGGACCTGGTACTTAGCTATCAGTCTCTGCTTCTGCCTCTATCCATTGCTGGATGAAGGTTCTCTTAGTCTGATAGGTGCAGAGCAGATTTTTCCTTTTCTATTCCTGTAATACCTTTCTTGTTTCTTACTTCATGGCTTGCTCTATAGCTAGGTGACTATTCCCTGGAATCCTCCTCCTTCTCTGGCCACTTTCTTTACGCCCAGATTTCTCCTTTTTATCTTTTCCCTGCCTGCCAGCCCTATCCATCCTTTCTCCTGCCTTGCTATTGGCCATTCAGCTCTTTATTAGACCATCAGGTGTTTAGGCAGGCAAAGTAACACAGCTTCACAGAGTTAAACAAATGCAACATAAACAAAAGTAATATTTCATTGGAGAGATGGCTTAGCGGTTAAGAGCACTGGCTGTTCTTCCAGAGGACCAGGGTTCAACTCCCAGCACCCACATGGCAGCTCCAGTAATTCCAGTTCCAGGGATCTTACACCTTCATACCAACCCACATAAAATAAAGTTAAATAAACTATTAAAAAAATCAAAAGTAACATACCTTAAAATAATATTCCGCCATAAGGAGGGGCCTGGAATCCATTGTGAGGACCTCAGGAACTTCACAGTAGGTCAGGACTGCGCTGAGAGACCTGTCCTAGGCAATCCCAGTGAGCCACTCTCCATCTTTTAGGTTTGTTGATTGAGCTCAGACTGTCTTGTAACTCTACCCTGTAGGTCTGCACTGAAACATTTCCTCTTACAGGTTCGGTAAGCTTTCAGGACTTAAAAGGCTGTTATCGTGGTCATTCGAGAGTCAACTGTTGCTGGTGTATGGGAAAGAAGACTCTTGGGTGTGGCATCAGCAAGTTGTGCAGGGGACCCCAGGGATATGTCCTCTGTGATTGCTACCCATGGCCATGCCAGCATTGGCTTTGGGTGGACATGTTGAGGTCCAGTGTGGAAAACTGAGACCATTCAATGTGGTCCGGGGCTCACTTTTCCTCTCTGTCACCTTCTGCTCCCAAGCCATGGGGCCCAGTTCATCAACTCATCATGCTGGGACACATCTCCAAAGGACAAAGGGAGAGCTCTGGGCTGGATGGTATATTTCCACCTGAGAAACATCACTGTGGAGGCTAATACAGGAGGATCTCGTGTTCAAAGTTGATCTGTGCCACATCACAAGAGTGTGCTATTAAAAACAGAAGGTTTGAGTTGGGAAAACAGAGAACTTGGCAATGTAAATCTAGTATCTCGCCAATTGCTATGCTGAACCTTCTCCTTTAACCCAGTGGCCAGAGAACGGTCACTGGCCTAGGACTGGGCATTTGATGACCAGCAGCTAGAAAGGGAAGCTGGAGACAAACCAGGTTGCATTGTCACATTGTTTCCTCTTGGACCAATCAATTAGGGGTAGGCATGATCTTTCTAAGTTATCATTCTATATAATACACACACATACACACATATATAATTACATAAATATGTTGTATTCAATGTGTGTGTGCATGTGGGCACCCATATGAAGGGATTGGGGCCTTAAGGGGATCTGCTGTCCTGGGCTCAGAATACAGAGACCCACGGCTGGGGCTCTAACTTGGAGAACCTGAGATCTGAAAACCCTGGTAAAAATGTATCATATACAAGCATGTGATGGTAAACCCAATGCCAAAGAGGAAAAGCAGGTGGATCCACAGGGCGTCCTGGCTGGGAGGTCTTACATAGTTGAGAAACCTTGTCTTTTTTTTTTTTAAAAAAAAACTTTATTTATTTGCCTTGGTGTTTGCCTGGAACTACAGACAGTTGTTAGCTGCCATGTGTGTGCTGGGACTCGAACCTGAGTCCTCTGGAAGAGCAGACGGTGCTCTTAACTGCTGAGCCATCTCTCCAACCCCGAGAAACCTTGTCTTAAGGGAGATAGATGGCATCCTGGGCATGATGCCAGAGGTAGTCCCCAGGTCTTCACATGCACACCCTATCTAGGCATGCACCCACAGTGCACACACACACACACACACACACACACACACACACACTCTTTAGAACAAGCTGATTCTCAGACCACATAATCCGATGCTTCTCTCTATGCCTTACCCCTTGTTATAGCCACACACACCCTCAATCTATATCACCAGATGCCTGTGTCAAGTACTGTTCTCACACTGCTAGTGAGGACATCTGCTTCTAAGGAGGTAACTGTTGGTGTGGATAGAGTCTCTGTCTGCTTTTATGTCCCTCTGCCTCCATGAAAGGCTCTCTCTGGACACTTCCGATGTTCATCATTAGTCCTTGGGATCCTGCAGCTCAGGCCAGATCCCACTAACTTCCCACCCTAACTGCAGTGACTCTGGGCCATGGCTCTCAAGGCAGTGCAATGTATCAGCATCTCTATGGCCAGACAGGGCTGGCTGTTGGGCCTTTGGAGCTGTGGGCTACCCATGTGAAGGGTGACAATATTTCCTGAAAATGAGACAGAGCTAGAATCTAATGTTGGGCTGGGTCTATGGCAAATCTACCAGGTTCACAGTCCATGTACCATGGAGTACAAGGACCAGTTCTACTGGTCACATCGGATCAGAGCCCACAGGTGTCTCAGGCCTTGATGGCCGTCTATGTAATGGAATGGGTTTGCCACTGTGTGTTTGAGGTTGGGTGTAATCATGGCTGCCCAATGGCAGAACCAATGCCATTAATGTCAGGAGGGTGGATGCCTTGACCCTGGTGCTAGCCTGCAAACAATGGTGTCCATGTCCTGGAGATCCCACATCTTCAACTATGGCTACTCCAATCCACCCTTGGGAAAGCAGAGTAGGGTGTCTTGCTCTACCTAGGCTGGGCCAGATCCATGGTGCTAATGCTTGGAGTAGCCTGGCACTTGTGGAGGTCCTCAGCTGAGAATAAATTGCTCAGTCCCAGCAACCTTCCTCCACCCAGCAGGAGAGCAGAAGGTGGGCCTCTCTCTACTGGTTGCTTCCATTTATCCTGGAGCTCAGACCATGTTCTAGCGTGCCGGAGGCTTCTTGTGACCAAAGTCATTGGCTGGCTGAAAAGACTCTTTAGCAAACCATCACTGTTTTTCACAGGGATTCTTCCAGTGGGTCAAAGTATTTCTTTAAAAAGCTGTTATTCTGCTAAATTCCTACAACCACCAGGTCTGTGTCAATTGCTGATGTCTCCCTGCTGGCAGTGTGACTGACTCCACAGAGACCTGATTCTCAGGACAGCTGGCTGCCGACACATTGAAAATCCATCCTCAGTCCTTTGAATTCTGAAGCTAAAGCTAGTCTCTGTGTCCTGAGTCAAGCAGAGAGTGAGCCATGGTCTGCAGGTGGCCAGCTTTGCTCTGGCTCTGCTGACCTAGAGAGGCACCATTGTGAGCTGTGGGCTGCCCAAGCGGTGTGTGAAGAAAATTTCTGAACACATAGGCATTTGGGAGAGCCTGTGGAACCTGTGTGAGGCTGATGGACTCAAAAGCTAGAAGTGCATGTCCAATAACTCATGCCTGGTACTGACACAGGACGTACAGGTGTCTCTAGGTCCGGTGTTCATCTGCATCATCATCATCATCTGCCTGGGCTTGCTGCTGTACATAATCAGAGACAAATGAGTCACATGTGTGTCAAATAAAAATCATGAAGAAGACATCAACTCCTTAGGAAACTCTTAGACTTGAACAGAAGGTAAGGATAGATAGGAGATAATTATCATAAAAAGCATACCTCTTATAGAATACTATTTTAAGATGTGTTACACCTGTTTATGCCATAGAACATTTATTTAATGATGCAACTATGTGTTGCGTTCTTTCATGTTGCATTTGTTTAACTCTGTGAAGCTGTGTTGCTTGCCAGTCTAAAACACCTGATTGGTCTAATAAAGAGCTGAATGGCCTATAGCGAGGCAGGAGAGAGAAATATGTGTGGCTGGCATACCTCTTAGATGCAGCTTTCATGAGTCAGCACAATGTTGAGGTGCAATTCCTGTATCACCCATGAACATGGGCCCCCAATAAAGTCACTGGTCCCCTAAGCTGGACTGGGATGGAGCCATTTCAGGGTCTGCAGTTGCCCTCTGTATCTGGGGTGACGTTAAAGAGCTGACACCAGGATCTTAGCGCCAGAGCTGCTGGCTGTTGGGGGATGGGTAAGCAGACACTGAGCCAGCCTGGTGCCAGCCTGGCCTCCTTCTGAAGCCCTCCCTAAGGTCTTCTTGTTACAGAGCTCACCTCTGAAATTACTGATAGTCTGTGACCCTGGTACTTCTGCCCTGGGCATTGGTAACCACCTCCCCGCTGGCTGGTAGTCACTGTGATGCTAACGTGAGGAGGCTGTGGAGAAGTATAGCCTGGCTGAGTTCTCTCTCTCTCTCTCTGTCTGTCTCTCTCTCTGCCTCCCCTTCTCTCTGTCTCTGTCTCTCTCTCTGCCCCCCCCTCTTTCTCTCTTTCTCTCTGTCTCTCTCTCTCTCTCTCTGTAAAGACCATGTCAATGTTTTTGTGTAGTCAGTTTTTCCACTGTTTTCTGAAATAGAGTCTCCTTAGTACCCCCTCCTCACACACACACCAGGCCTTCTTGGCTGGTCAACCAGCCGCAGGACCCAGCTGTGTTTCTCTCCAGAGTGTGGCTTACAGGTGTGTACCCCACACCCACTGTTTTACATGGAAGCTGGCATCTGAACTCCAGTCCTCACACTGTAACAATCTCTCCATCTGCCATCCCCTCAGATGGACACTGACCTGGATTTACACTTGTCCTTGTGAGCTTTGGCCTAGTCTCTCATGCCTCCTCATATTTCTTCAGTCTCGATAATGCTTCTCTGCAGCACTGTTGCCCAGCACAGCTGTGGCTTTCCTCAGAGGTTCCAGCCATGTGTGTTCTGGAGCAGGGGATGGACAGGCAGGGCTAGGTGGGCCTCATGTGGCTCAGTGACTCCTGTGAACTTGGAGAGGGGGTGTGTCTTTGTTCCTCTTCAATTGCTGGGGCAAAATGCCTGCCAGGGGTTCTTTTAAGGGAAAAGGTAGGGTCCAACACAGGAAGCATGGGTACAGGAGTGTGGTGGCTTTTCATGTCTCATCTGCAGTCAGGAAGAGAGAGGCATGGATGCTGGTACTCAGCTTTGCCTTCTCCTTTGGTTTTCATTGTGTGTGGGGGTGTTGGGGGGTGTTGGGTGGCAGGTTGGGATAGGGTCCTACTGACTGTCCTTGGTTGTCTTGGGACTTGCTCTGTATAGACCAGGCTGGATTTTCCCACTCTCAGATACCCATTTTCTGTTTCCTTCTGTGTTTATAGAATCCTGATCCCATGGGACAGAGTGGCCAGACAGGGTGCTGGCCCCATCCTGCTGGAGGCTGAGGGAGGAGGGATTAATGAGCACTGGCTTATGCAGATAAAGTGGACTGTTTGGGAAGTTAGGAAGTACAGGCTTAGCTTATTCCATGGTTATGGGTTTCTAGGCCGGTGCCAAAGCTTCTGGGCAACAAAGGCAGAGAATTATCAGTATTGGTGTCCTGCATGAGATCAGACACACACACACACACACTACCAGCGCCACACTAGAGTTTATTCAGGAGAGTTGCTAGGCGAGTACAGGGGCAGAGAAGCAGAAGAGAAAAAGAGACCGTCTTTCACATGGTGACTCCTTTTAAGAGATTGGATGGGCACAGATTTACATAGCTACACTGAGGGGCATGCCATCCATAGGCAGCACATTCTGTCAATATCATGTTGGGTTTACCACGTGGCCGATACATGTCAAAAATTCTTATCTCACCCAGCACCGTGTTGGGTTATCAGCCTAGCAAGTTTACCACATAGCTGCTATGTGCCAGCAATCCTTACAGTCAGTCCAAGGCTTCAGCCTCCCTGAGCTCCTGGGTTCCTTTTCTGTGTGTGACATGATGAGCTATCCTGCTGCTGGCACCTGAGATTTGGCTGGTGTTGGGGAACTCTCCTTATCATTTCTCCTTCCTTTTTTCTTCTCTTTTTTTCTCTTCATGCTGGAGAAATCCTATGGATTCCTGAGCTGTCCTGAAAGGTGTATGTTATATGAAGTTTCTGGTCCAACCTAGCCCCGAGGCTCAGCCCTGCTGCTGGTTAGTCCCCCAAAATGACTCAGATGCTTATATTAATTACATGCTGCTTGGCCTATGGCTCAGGAATATTGCTAGCTAGCTCTTTCATCTTAATTCACCCCATATTGATTAATCTGTTTTGCTATGTGCCCTGTGACTTACCTATTTTTTTACATCTTGCTTCTTGGGCAGCTGGATTGTGTCTCTGTCTGACTCTGCCCTCCTTCCCCTTTATCTATGCTCAGACTTCCAGTCTCCTTCTAAAATGCCCTGCCATGGGCTCAAACAGTCCCTTTATTAATGAATGATATTCTCAATATACAGAAAGACATCCCGCATCAGATGTGGCCACCCAGGGGCTGTCACCTGCCATACTTAGTATCTCATGCTCAGGTTGGTCTTGAACCTTCATTCTCCTGCCTCCACCTCTGGAATGCTGTGATTCAGGTGTGTGCCATTGTCTGTGAGGTTCTGGGGATGGACTCCAGGGCTTTGTACATGTTAGGTGAGCATCTCCCACTCTCTCCAGGGGACTCTCTGATGGCTGCATCATGAGCTCAGGGGGAAGGCTAGGCTGGGAAAGATGGAGGGTGGAGCATGACTATGTACTTTATGTCAGGAGCCAATGGCCTCTGTTGAGTGATGGGAAAGGCTGAGGAGGTTCAGCATGTAGGTGAGGATGCCTCCGATGCTGGGTAGGTCAGGAAGTGCAGGATCTGGGGTCCTGGAGAAGACACAGACTGTCAACAAGGAGCCAAAGAATGACAGTGTGTGTAAGGATTCCTGGCACACCACATGGTGAAGCCAACATGGCACCAGCAGAGCACGCTGCATACAGAGGACACGCCCCTAGGCGTGGCTATGTAAATTTGTGCCCACTCTTTCTCTTAAAAGAAGCCATGTGACAGTCTTTCTTCCTCTCTCTCTCCCTCCTACCCTGCTTTTCTCCTGGTACCCACTCGGTGACTTCCTTGAATAAACTCTCGTGTGGCATCTGGTAATGTGTGTGCGTCTGATCTCACATGCATATCCAACAGTGGGTGCTAGAGGCCCCCATGTCAGAGAGGAGCCGGTAGGAGAACAGAGAACTGAGGCTAGATCCCGAGCCTCTGTGTACCCCCAAATGTGAGTGTTGCCACTGGGGCCTTTGATGGATATCCACTGACCAGAACCAGACCCTAAAATATCTCATGTGTGACAGTCTGTGAAGGTGGCTCCATCCACCTGTCACATTGTGGAGCCAATGATGAAGGTCTCTGTGACCCACCATGAAGGCTCATGGTGGGGTCCTCTGCATCAATGCCACTGTCCTGTCACATGAAGACGAGACAAACCTTCATGTGTGAACAGTGATATTGAGATCTGTGTGTCTAATAAACTACTATCAAATTTGTTATACTCAGTAACCTTTCTCTTTTGTATTTTTTTATTGTATGTGTGGTAGCTTGAATGAGCATGGCCCCCATAGGTTTATATATTTAAAAGCTTAGTCACCATTGAGTTGAATTCTCCTGGTAACCCATTTTGTTCTTCTCACGGCTGTGACAAAATGCCTGACGAAAATGACTTAAGGAAGGGAAGGTTTACTGTTCAAGGATGCAGCCCATCATGGCGGGGAAGGCATGGCAGCAGAAGCCTGAGGAAGCTGGTCACACAGCATCTGCAGTCAGGAAGCAGAGAGAGATGGATGCTGGTGCTCAGATCACCTTCTCCTTTTTATCCAGCCTGAGGCCTGGAAACACAAAAGGGTGCCTCTCACAGTCAGGGATTGTTGCTGGGTCCTAACAGTTCCCTGGAGGAGGAGTGAGAAGGTACAGAGTCAATGACAGAGACCCCAGAGTCAGTTGGAAAGGATTAAGTCCTTTATTCAACAATGGGGAGAGCCTTATATACTTCCTCCCAGCACCCAGGCTATGTCATGATCTGGTGATATTGTGTGGCCATCCCTCGTTGGCTGGGCACAATGAGGAGATCTGACAGCATCTGTTGCTAGGCCCTCAGGCAGATTCCATGTTGGCTCATAAGGAAATACATTATGTGCATGCTTTGGCAACTGGTTTGAGGCAACTTCCTGGGCCCTATGGCCCTATAACTCCTACAAGGGATGACCTTCCCACATCGGTTAACTCTAGAGAACTCTTTCACAGGCATGCTTGAGTTTTGTTTCCATGGTGAATCTAAATCCCAGTGAGCTGACAATATTAACCCTCACCAGGGTATGTCACTACATGAGACCATCAGTGCCTTGTGGAGCATTTCTGTGTAGGGTGGAGATGATGGCGGGTCCTTTATATATTTTGACATCAGATTTTCACAGAGGTGTGAGGTCCAAACTTCCCTCATTTACAACCCGATCTAGGTTTCATGAGAGCAAACAGTTTTTTTTCCCCAACAAAGAGCCATTAGTCAACAACACCCTTGACAGGAAGAATGAAGGAAAGAACAAGTATGGGCCCTGAGGCAGCCCCCAGAATCTCAAGGTGGTGGCCAAAAAGGACAGTTCCTGTAACTCTCCTGAAAAATGTCTGGACTTACCTAAAAATGTTTAAAGATAGTAAAAAGAGAGCCCATAAAAATGTACTAATATTAACTGCTGCTGTTTATCCAATTATACCTGAGATGACCTAACTGTTCCTGGAAGTCCTCTATGCTTAAAAGGACTCTGTGTGTTTCTCTCATCCATTTTGTACAAACGGTTGAGCCCACAGGCTGGTAGTTCCTGCAGAATAAACACTCTTTGTTTTTGCATACGACTCCAGTATGGGGTTGCCGTCAGTGTTTCTGGGACCCTTACATAGGCTGGTGGCACGTAATGGACCTCAGGTAAGTGGGGTCTACTGACTGCCTCTCCAGTACCTTGGGCAGCAAGTCCAGCCTAGTTGGTCAGCACAGGTCCAATGAGAGACTCGGACTGAAAAGAGAGTAGACAGCATTCCTGAGGACCACACCGATCCATATGCATATGGCTACAAATATGAAGTCTACATGCACACACATTTGTACACACGTGCACATGTACACACACAGGCATACACTCATTAAAAAAGAAGAATATATGAATCTGATATGAGGCCAGGGTCTGAAGGCTCTCCATATGCTCCATCCTCTACCAGAGCCTCACAGATACTGAGTCGGTTTCATCAGATCCCTGTGTCAACCGCTGTGGCCACGCTTGCAAACTTGGCTGTCAGACTTGGCAGGTGCACTCATTGGTGTTGGTGGAATCTCTGAGTGGCTTTGCCCTCACAGGTAAGGCTTTCTCTGTGTCTGTCTAAAGTGCACCCTCAGCTCTTGAAATCATGCAGCTCAGAGTATGCAGATCATAGGCGTCAGTTCTCTCTACCAGTGTGCTCTGGGGATTGAACCCAGGACATCAGGGTTGGTGGCAAGCTCCCTTGGCTCACTGAGGCATCTCACCAGCCAAAAGCATGGCAAAGGCTGGCTTAGATATTGTGATCTTCCTGCTCCTGCCTCTTTAGCCTATCCTACCAGCTCACCACACCATGCCTGGTTTACGATTCTTTTCTGCCATACAGCTAAGGATCTGCCTACCTGAATAGAGATCGCCAGAGGATTCAGGAAATTTTTCTGGCTGCTGTGAGGACACTGGACAGACAGGTTTGTTCTTAACCCAGGTGCAGGTCCGAAGGCTTTGTGGCTCCGGGCTGTATGTAAACTTCCTTCAAACCATCTTTGGATTTCTAGTTCTGTAATTAAACACCATGCCCAAAAGCAACAAAAGAAACAGAGTTTTAGTTTCTAGCTTGTAGTTCGTCTTCCATGAAAGTCAGGGCAGGAACTTAGGGTCAGTTTTTTTTCTGTTGGGCAGGTTTGAACCCAGGCCAAAACCCTATGTTCAGATGCTGTGGAAGGAATTTGGCCCTGAGCTCAGGGGTAAGAGGATTTTTAAAGAAAGAAATATGCAGGTGGAGTGTTATATGTCTTAGCATTGTGGGATTGGGTAAAGGGATATGAGGTAGAGTAATTCTTCAAAACTATTGGTTAAACTTTGGTGTGAAGCCAAATTTTGAATCTATTGGCTGTCAGGTACATTCCTGAGATTTTTTCCTAGATTCTTCTTAGAGCTGAGCTCTGCCTCCAGACACTAGATGGTCTAAACAAAAAAATAGTCTTTCCCTAAGATAAAGTTAAATCTATACCTTGACATGCGCTTTCTGCTACCGCTCCAGCACCATGCCTGCCTGCCTTCTACCATGCTCCCTGCCATGATGCTCATAGACAAATCCTCTGAAATGATAAGCAAGCCCCTGGTGAAAAGTTTTCTGGTGTAAGCTACCTTGGTCATACTGTCTCTTCACAGCAATAGAACAGTAATGAAGATATATAATAATTAAAATTTAAAAAAGACTTTGACAGGGTCACCAGGGTAACTGAGTTTGGCCTGAAACTCACCAATCCCCTGGCCTCAGCCTCTCAGGGGCTGATATTATAGGCGAGCACCACCCCACTCAGCTAGGTTTTCATATATTGTATTGCAGGTGTGAGTTCTCGAGGGCCAATGGGAAGAAGACACAGGGGAACTCTAAAGATAAAATTTAGCCTTTTTAAAAAGCTGCAGGGGATCAGTCTTCCTACACTGAATCACTGTCATTTATCAAAGGGCATTTTTATTGTATATTATATATAAATACACTTTTAGTGAGTTAATTTCCATATCCCAAAACCTTATCTAAGCTCCCCAAAGGGAAAATGCCAAATGTGAATTTTCAGTTAGGAGATACCTCGGTTTTCTGGGTTTTCCCCTGCCAAGTTTTGCACCTTTAGAAAACTCTCAGACAAGACTCAGATATTTCAAATGGCAGGTAGAAAGACAAAAGGGAGATTAAAGCTAGATGATAATACTCCCTAATAAAATCAGCTACAGTTCTGCAGCAGCTCTCTTTCCAAATGTATTTACCATATCCATTGCATATACCACTGAGCCACACCCCAGCCCCTCACTGGGGGATTCTAGGCAGGTGCTCTACCACTGAGCCACACCCCAGCCCCTCACTGGGGGATTCTAGGCAGGGGCTCTACCACTGAGCCACACCCCAGCCCCTCACTGGGGGATTCTAGGCAGGGGCTCTACCACTGAGCCACACCTCATCCCCTCACTGGGGGATTCTAGGCAGGGGCTCTACCACTGAGCCACACCCAGCCCCTCACTGGGGGATTCTAGGCAGGAGCTCTACCACTGGGCCATACCCCAGCCCCTCACTGGGGGATTCTAGGCAGGGGCTCTACCACTGAGCCACACCCCAGCCCCTCACTGGGGGAGTCTAGGAAGGTGCTGTACTGCTTAACCACCCATTCAGTTCTTGGTCAGTTTCCAGTTTTAGTTTCTTGTGTGTTTCATGGGTAGCTTTCCACATTGTTTCCTGGAAGGATCTCTAAGATCTTGCTTCAGGCTCTGCTGTGCACGATTTTCTATTTGTCCCATAAAGTCGTTGGTGCGTGTACAACTCTTCTTTTTTTGCTGAGAAAGGGGAGATGGTATCTCACCATTGCTTGCACTCACATTCCTCCCTGATTGCTAATGAGATTTGAGCATCTTTACACAAGCCTGATGATTCTTTTGTTGTGAATTGATTTATCCCTTTCTTTGCTCTATCAGGTCTTTTGATTTTTTTTTTATATAAAACTTTATTTATTTATTTATTTATTTGCCTTGGCGTTTGCCTGGAACTGGAACTACAGACAGTTGTTAGCTGCCATGTGGGTGCTGGGAATCGAACCTGGGTCCTCTGGAAGAGCAGCCGGTGCTCTTAACCGCTGAGCCATCCCTCCAGCCCGATTTTTTTTTTAATGTTGTTTAAGCTAACTCTTTCTTTTCTTTCCCTCTCTCCCTTCCTCTCTTTCTTCCTTTCTTCCTTCCTTTCTTCTTTTTCCAAATGCAGAAGGCTGCCTGAGAGAGAGTCTCTTTATTCTGCCTTGGATATTCTGGAACTACGCTGTGGATCATCGTGGCCTCAAAATAATCAAGAGATTTATCTGTCATTGCCTCCCCAGTGTTGGGCTTCAAGGTTATGTGCTACATGCCTGGATCCATGATCTCATTTCTAGTCTTTTATTGTTTTCTGAAGTGTATACAAAAAAGATCAATATGTTATTATGAACCTGTAACTTTTCTTGCTAAAAGTGACTTTATCCAAGTCATATAAGTTAAAAAAAAAAAAAAAAAAGATCCTGTTAAAAAACTTGAAATAACAGGGTGCAAGGGAGAAGACTCAGAAGTTTGCTTCAATTACTCAGAAATGGAGGCCAAGCTGGGAGGATTGCCTGTGAAACAAGTGTGAGGTCCTGGTTTCAACCCCCCAGTTCTGCACAAATAAACAGGGGGTTAAATTAAGGGGAGACTGGCTGGGTGGTGATGATACATGCCTTTAGTCCCAGCACTCAAGAGACAGAGGCAGGGGGATTGCTGAGTTCGAGGCCAGCCTGGTCTACAGAGTGAGTTCTAGGGTAGCCAAGGCTACAAAAAGAAACCTTGACTTGAAAAGAAAGAAAGGAAGGAAGAGAAATAAGAAAAAAAGAAAAGAGGCAATGGGGGTAAAGACTGTGAGTCTCGTTATCTCTGGATGGTTCCTCTTCCTGTAATCCAGGCATTGATAGGAAAGGCACAAAAACCTGCTCTCAGAAGCCCCAAGGAGGCAGTTACTGGAAACCGGTCTCGCAGGTGATAAGGCAAAAATTTAGAAACTTTCTCATGCCTGCCCAGCTCGCCCTGCACGCCCCGCGGTGTCTTCCGCCCCCACGCGGCAGCCTTGCGGTACTGCATCCGTGCTTCTAGGGACAAGATCATGCTTTTCCTGCCCAGATCCAGAAAGGCGCTCCCTGGCGTGGTGCAAGGCAGCATTCACTGGTTCCTCGATGCTCCCAGCTGTTCATCCCTGGTCCTCTGTATGGGGAACTCCAAGACTTCACAGCACCAGAGTACACATCCGTTTCCCAGCCCGATGTTGATGGGGAGAGAGAAGGGGCAGGGAGGGAGGCCTGGGGGCTGAGGACAGTTGAGGAAGCTAAACCGAGGCTCCTGCTGCAGCAAACCTGCTACCCTTAGAGCACAACTCGGAAGGTAAGGCATACAGATTCCATCTCCTCCATTCTGCATTTCCTTCTTCTCTCTGTACCTCCCCACCACCCATGCCTGGCAGGTAAACTAGACTGATTTGAAAAGTGCTCAGTGCTGTTTCCCCGGGGGGAACACAGGTTATCCAAAGCCAAGTCCTGTTATTAATATAACCACTATGAATGGCTGTCCTGAAGTACAGGGCAAGTGTGTCTCCAAACAAAAGCCAAATCAAAATTAAAAGGCTAGGTGTGGTGGCTAATGCCTGTCACTCCAGCTTTTGGGAAGTTGGGGCATGACTTTTGGGAAGTTGGGGAATTCAAGGTCATCTTTGGCTACAAAGCTGGTTTGAGGCCAGACTGTGCTACCTGGGTCCCTTTCTAAAAGCAGAAAGAAAGATGGACAGACAGAGAACTGATCCTAGAGATCAGCCATCCATCTGGTCAGTGACCACAGTGTAGCCAGATTTAAGCTGAGGTCTCAGGCGGAAAAAGGGATGCAGGGAAAGGGATGTGTCAACTGGTCCCCATGGTAACTAGACCCCCACCCTGTGGCATCTGTGAGGTCACCCTGCCTCTCCGGGCTGGAGGAATGAATGGAGGCCAGACATGGAGTCCACTCCTCGGGTCAGATCCGGCCTCTTCAGAGTTCTGCTGCAGTTTGGGAAGCTGTCTGTGATGGTAAGCATGGTGGGGATAGGGAACCTATAGAGATTCAGGGGTTCCTAGACACCAGGGAATAACCACTAAACTCCCAGAAGCCCTGTCCTCAAACTATGGTGGCATGGCCATCTATCAGCAACCTTCCTGGCCTCCCCACACTGTTCTGGAACTTGCTATGTAGAGCAGGTGGGCCTTGAACTCCCAGAAATCTGCCTGCCTCTGCCTTCCTCCAGTGCTGAGACTAAGGATGTGCACCATCACACCTGCTCATTTCTTTTCTTCAAAAAGATTATGTGTGTGTGTGTGTGTGTGTGTGTGTGTGTGTGTTGGGGGTCAGTTTTCTCCTCCTACCACGGGGGTCCTAGGCATCGAACTCAGGTCCCCAGGCTGGCAGCAAATGTCTTTACCTGCTGGGCCACCTCCCTGGCCGACTTTCCCTTTTCTCTTCCTTCCCCTCCCCCGCCTCCTCCCTCTCCCCCGCTTATTTTCTTCTGGTGTGAATGTGTGTAGGTATGATGTATGTGCACATGCCTATGGATGCCCATGGAAACCAGAGGAAGACCCGGAATGCCTCCTCTATCACTCTATCTTATTCCTTTCATCTTCTGAACTTGGAGCCGATGGGTTTTGTTTATTTTGCCTTGTCTGGCAGCTTAGCAAGCCGCAGAGATCTTCCTGTCCTCAATACTTTCAGTGCTGGGGTTGCAGGGGTGCACTGGACCATGTCCGCACTGGCTTCTTATTGTGGGTACCGGGAGCTGAACTCTGATAGAGCAGCAAGTACTCTTAACTGCCAAGACATTTCTCCTGTCCCCGCTTCTCACCTACCCCCCACTTCCTGCTGGCTGTCTCACTATGTGGTCCAGGCTGGCCTCAAACTCGCCATACAGCCCAGGCTAGCCTCAGATTCACTGTATAGCCCCAGTGGCCTTGAACTCCTGACTGCTGGGATGACAGGTATGTGTCCCATGCTTGACTTCTTATCCTGGTCCTTCAGAGCCTGTGGTCCAGGTTGATTATCTCTGTCACCCATGTACTGGAATCTCCAGGCTCTACCAGGGATGACATACTCTTCAGGAAGGAATTCTCAATTCCAACCCCATCTCCTATTAATCCCACTCCTTGGTGAAGAGAAGATACTCTTGGCCAACCTCCCACTCTGTCACCCCTTCCCTATGTCTCAACATCTCTCTGTTCCTAATGAAACCTTTATTTCCAGATGCCCTTATGATGCCAAGGGCAACGAGGGCACACCCAAGTACTTGGGGGAAGTCAGTTGGCCTATGCTCAAATCCTGCAGAGTTAAGGGGAGGTCACTTCTATCTATTTATCTGTTTTTTTTAAAATATGTATTTATTATGTATACACACCAGATCTCATTATAGATGGTTGTGAGCCACCATGTGTTTGCTGGGAATTGAACTCAGGACCTCTGGAAGAGCAGCCAGTATTCTTAACCTCTGAGCCATCTCTCCAGCCCTTATTTGTTTTTAATTTTCTTTTTTTTTTTTTCAAGACAGGGTTTCTCTGTGTAGTCTTAGCTGTCCTGAAACTATCTCTGTGGGCCAGGCTGGCCTTGAACTCACAGAGATCCATCTGACTCTGTCTCCTAGTGCTAGGATTAAAAGTGTGCACCACCACTGCCTGGTTTGCTTTTATTTATTATTATTATTATTATTATTATTATTATTATTATTATGTGTGGTGGATGCTTTTTGTAGCACCTATGTGAAGTCAGAAGAAGATTTTGGGGAGTTGGTTCCTCTTTTCTTTACATGACTTTCAAGATTATATTGAGATCACCAGGCTTTAGTCACTGACTGAGTCATCTCCATTTATTTGGTTTCATGTAGACTAGGTTAGCTTTGAACTTGCTGTGGAGCCAAAGAATACCTTGGATTATTGATCCTTTAGTCTCTACCTCCCAATTGCTCAGACCACAGGCCCGCGCCCCTTTCTTGGTTTTATTCCCAGCTGAACTACCTCCCCATGTTTGAAAGTCTTTAAAGATTATGGGCTGGGCAGTGTTGTACACACCTCTAACCTCTGCACTCAGGAGGCAAAGGAAGGAGGATCTCTGTGAGTTCAAGACCAGCCTGTTCTACATAGTGATCTCTAGGACAGTCAGGACTACATAGAGGGACCCTGTCACAAAAGAAAGCAAAATCAAATAAATAAAATTAAAGAGGGACTATTCTTGTGCATTCACAAATAAACTGAGACTTTGCCCACAATGACTGGGCAGCTTCTATGTCTATAGCACAGGTTGGGTTCCACCCTAGGTGGGTGGCACTGGTAACATTGGTGTCCCTGTCTTCCTGCAGCTGATCCAGAACCGCACACACTTGTACCGCTTCCTGCTCCTGAAGATGGCCATCTTTCAGCAGTGGGTGTTGGGGCTGGCCCAGGAGGCTCGTGGCCCTGGCAATAACCAGTCCCACCTGTTTCCAGGACTCATCATAACTTGTCCCCTGAGTTTGGCCCTTCGAGCTGGACTGGCATTGCTAAGGGTCCTCCTGTGGTTGTTGCTCTGGGGACCCAGGCTGGCATACAAAGTCGGGATGCACTGCACTCACACTGTGAAACTGGCCCTGTGGCACCTAGATGCCTGGGAACCTCTGGGCTTGTCTGTAGCCACCTTCAGGGACCTGTTTATCTCCTGTCTGCATAGCCTGATGCTGGTGGCCTTGCTGATGTTGCTGTTGATCTGGAGGCTGGTACAGAAAGTCCATCACTTTAGTCTGTACCAGTTGCCCAGCCAGGTGAGTTGACAGGGATGCAGGCTGGGAATGTTGATAGGACTCTGGGTGTGACCAAGGCTACTCAGTACTGGCCATGGGCATGTCCTGGGGACCACTTAGCATGCTCTCTCTTTCTTTTAAAGATTTATTTATTTATTATAAATACAATGTTCTGTTTGCATGTTTGTCTGCAGACTAGAAGAGGGCACCAGATGTCATTATAGATGGTTGTGAGCCACCATGTGGTTGCTGGGAATTGAACTCAGGACCTGTGGAAGAGCAGTCGGTGCTCTTAACGACTGAGCCATCTCTCCAGTCCCTAGCATGCTTGTTTTCTTTATAATTTTTATTTTTAATTTTTTTGTGTGTGTGCCTGCATGTGAATCTGCACATGGGCATGCATGCAGATGTCCCCAGAAGCCAGAAGAGGGCATCAGATTTCCCTGGAGCTGGAATTATAGGCTGTGAACCACCTGATACAGATAATGAAGACCAAACCCCTGCAAGAGTAGAACATGTTCTTACCCACTAACCTGTCTCTCCAGCCCCATAGGATATTACTTAAAAAAAAAAACAAAAACAAATCGTTTATTATTTATTTGTGTGTGCACGTGTGTGGGGGGGCATGCTTGTGCCTGCACACAAGTGGGTATCATAGAAAAACAGCATCATTTCTCTTCTACCATGCGGGTGCTGGGGCTCAAACTCAGCATCCTCAGCCATCCCTTCGGTCCTTACCAGTGTTCTTTTTTGCCTGGACCCTCCTGCAGAATTCTGTGTTTCTGGAAGCCCTGGCCCTGCTGAAACGCCTCTACCTGTGGGTGGAGCACACAGCCACACTCACTTCCTGGAACATGGCCTATCTCGTTACTTGGACCACCTGCCTTGCTTCCCACCTGCTTCAAGCTGCCTTTGAACACACAGCCCAACTGGCCCAGGCTCAGGAAGCCAAATCCCAGGAGACTTCCGGGTCCCCTTCGCCTCAGTTCTTAATTCCAGAGTCCTCCACCACTGAGGCTGGGCCCTTCCCATCCCAGCCTGGAACCCCCGGAGAATAAACGCATCCCCCACCTGCCTTTTGGATTCACTGTCCTTTTACCTAGCTGGACTGGAAGGTGGTTCTGTGTCATGTGTGTGCATGTATGGATCTGTGTGTGCCTGTGCTTATGGGGATACATGGATGAAAGCCCAGGCCCATGTACCCCTGGGATAGAAATCATGTTCCCCAAGTGCTTTTTTAGGTATCATATATCAACCTCCTCAGACACATTACACGTTGTTTGGTTTGTCTCCTAGCAACCCCAGCATCTGGCTTGACTATCATTTTCCACATTAAAAAAAAAAATCGAACCTCAGGGATTGGTCATTTCCAAGGTCACAGAACATGTTCAAGCTGGCTCAGGTCTCCAGGTGGCTTTGCTTCCCAGGCTTCTAAATCTTTGACCTTGGTTCCTAGTTCTCCAGGAATTTAAAGGGAACTGGACAGTTAGAGACTCTGGCCTCTGGAGGGTGCCAGGACCTCACAGTTTATAGATGGAGAAAAACTTTTGAGCGTCTCAAGAAAGTCTAAAAGTGGCTCATTTATTCACTCACACAAAGGTATTGATTTACCCTCTCATAATTTATCTATTTAAATGTCAGTTTATACTCAAATTCACCTATCTGTCCTCTTCATTCAAAAGTTGACTCATCCATCTCCAAATTCATTCTTCTATTTCTTCACCCCCAAATCCATCTATTCCAAAATGTGTCTATCCACTCTTCCCTCCATCCATTTACAAGTCCACTAGTCTATCCTTTCTTCTATCCAGAAAGGTCACACCACAGAGAGACTGTCAGTCTCCTGCCCCCCTAGTCCCCAGGCAAGAGAAGACTTATCCAGTCTCCACAGTCTTACTAGTGAGTGAGGGCAGCGTCTTTCAGAGACATTCTAACTCAGGCTCTGGCCCTGGCCTTAGGTGAGCGATTCTTGCAAGAAAAGAGGAGGGGTTGGTTTTCTCAGAGTCATCCATCACCTCCTACCCCTTTCCAAGCTCAAGACCCAGTGCCCTGATCCCCCACCCATCCCATTCCTCATTTTCAAGGCAGCCAGTACTTCCCTTATGACTGCAAATGGTCTAGGCTAGATGTGTCTTCCAGCGCCTTCCTCCAAATACAAAAAGCAGCTCACCTGCCTTTGAGAGACGGCCAAGTGGGTTTCTTTTGTTCAAGGTAGAATAGTTACTGGCATGTGTGAGACAACCTATATGCTCCAGAATAAAGGGCAACTTCTTCTACATTCCAGGGCACCCACAGATTCCTGGGAAACCCGACTTTCCAGGCCTAGGAAGATGTTGAGCTGCCTGGGGCCAAGGTAGGCCTCAGGGCACCTGGGCTAAAACAGAGTGGGGAAGGCTAGTGGGATCAGAGGTTCAAAGCCCAAGGAAGGAGAGGAAGGGAGGTGACAGAAGTCTGAGCAGGAAGACACAGTGCTAAGCATGGTGGGGGCTAGGGGCTGGGATGGCATCAGCGCTGGCATTGACCTGAGATGAGAATGTATATGTGATACTGGCAAGTTTTTACTTTTAGCAGCTCTCTCTCTGTGTGCATGAGTGTGTGATGAGTTCATTTTGTGTGCACATGTGCAGATAGCAGGTACCTGTGGTGGCCAGAGGCTGTCCCATTACTTCCCACCCCTCCCTCATTGCTTCTGAAGATGGTTGGTTTGTTAGACTATCTGGCCGTGGGTCCCCAGGGATCCATCTGCCTTTACCTTTCCCGAGTTAGAACTGCAGTCATATAGCACACACTTAGCCTTTTTGACATGGACGTTAAAGCCAGGATTCATTATACATAGTGTACACTTACAGATGAACCATCTGTCTATCCCTTTATTTTATAGTTTGTTTTTGGATGCAGGATATGGCTACATAGCCTAGGCTGGCCTCAAATTCCTCAATTCTCCTGCCTCTATTTCTTGAGAGCTAGGACTCTAGGCATGAAACACCATGCTTGGCTAACAATTATATTCATTTACTCTTTTTGTATGTGATAGAGGGTTTTACTGTATAGCACAGGCTGACTTCAACCTCACAAGCTTCCTGCCTCAGCTTTCCAAGTATTTGTTTTGTATTGCTTATTCCTCCTGAAGATGACAGATCAAGGCCATTTCCAGGGTAGGCAGGAGCTCTACCACTGAGTCACACCCCAGCCCCTCACTGGGGGATTCTAGGCAGAGGCTCTACCACTGAGCCACACCCCAGCCCCTCACTGGGGGATTCTAGGCAGGAGCTCTACCACTGAGCCACACCCCAGCCCCTCACTGGGAGATTCTAGGCAGGGGCTCTACCACTGAGCCATACCCCAGCCCCTCACTGGGAGATTCTAGGCAGGGGCTCTACCACTGAGCCACACCCCAGCCCCTCACTGGGGA
>PVIH01013129.1:0-59913 GCA_004025045.1 Sigmodon hispidus
TGGTTATAGTTCTGTGGGAGAAATAATTTGTCAGTGTTCACCAGCTTGTAAAAACTTAGTGCAAGAGCTTCAACATCTAAATAAATGAAATGCGTTTGTCACTGAGGTTATGTTGCTTAAAATTAACTTATTTTGTAGAAAACAATGGATTCAGTTAATATTTCAACTAATGAACAAATTTGTTAGGGTTATGAGCACTGTTGAATACCAAGTGCTTTTTAAAGGTCTTACTTAGATAATATTAAACCAATCAACTGTTGTGTACTGAGGGAAATCAGTTTGTAATAGATGATGACCTTAATTTTTAAAATGCGGTTCCATCAGTCTTTAGTATTGTGCAGTTTCCGATTCAGTTTTCTCCAATCCAGTTTTCTCATTTTTAAGTTAATTACATGCCTGTATATATTTTGAAAATAATTTGAACCTGAGTATTTGGCACATGATGGCTTAATAAATTTTAACTTTCAATAATCTGATGTTTTATTTCTATAGTTTATGCTCATGTAAAACGAAAATGATTTTTCTTTTAAAGTTATAAATGTGAATTGAAAATTTCATTGGAAGATGGTATTCTATCTTATGCTCTAAAAATTTACTGTCTTTCCATGCCAGTCTAGCACTTAAAAAGTGCTGGTCTATTGGTCCTTGGTTCTTAGTAAATAATACTCCATTACCACACAACTCACACACAAGTATTTGTTCTTATTAGGAGAGGAGAGGTGCTGTTATTATTACTGAAAATCTTTAAGTTTGAAAGTTGAATTAATTTATTGAGATTGTATATATGGTGCTAAAAGTCACTTTGCTTTATAAACTTACCTGTGCATTATAAACTATTTGCTTTCTAGTCAAATATTTTGTATCTGTAAATACAGCAATACCTGTAATAACATCCAGAAAATACCTTGGGTCTGGTAAGAATTTAAAGAATTATAAGCTGAGTTCCTCAATGCAAGAAGTTCCTGCATGTTGTAAAATTTACTTTGTGGGGCGGGAATACAGCCCAGTGAATAGAGTACTTGCCTAGCAAACAGGATGAGTTTGATTCCCCACATAAATCAGGCATAATGGTATAGAGGGATCAGAAATCCAAGGTCACTCTCAGCTACCTAACTTAGCCAGTCTGGTGTACATGAAATGCTGTCTAAATATGTAATATGCTTGCTTGAGCTTTGGTACCTTTAGTAGATATTAATAGTGACTACTTAGCTTCTGTAGGAATCGTGATGTTCCTGATACAAGTAATCAAATTACTTGTATCAGGAGAAATGCAATCTATTAGAGAGCCCTAGAAATAGGTAGCGCTGGCCATTTGCCCTTAGTGCCCACTGAGGGCATACTACCTTATCCACACTTAACATCATCCCTCCACGTTTGGACACTTTGCTCAAGCATTTGATCAAATCCCAGTATTGGTTACATGGCCTAGCTGTAATCTCAATCTCAGGGTCTATTTTGTTCCATTCATCTGGCAACAGCTACTCCAGACATTGAAGAGTTCTTCAAAGGATGGAAAAGATGGTTTTGCCAGATTCTAGTCAATGATTATCCCATCCCTTACCAGTAACAATTTTTTTGGGTTGAAGTTTCAGGAAATACTATTGGTAAGAATGCTTCAAGTGGGAGTGGATTTTTTCTTTTTTTGTAAACAAAAGGTTAAAAATACACAAAGCAGTATCTGTTGTACACCTTTATGCTCTACATTCTTTAATTCCCTTAAATTTGTGTATGTGTCCTTAAAACCTGAATTGAAAATTAAAGACTGCTTTAAATGGCTGACACATAATGTTTCTACATTTCCTTTGGGGAATCCTATCTATAAATAGATTTTAAAAAATGAGCCTTAAATATGCCAAGCCATGTAGCTTATATAAATACATATATGTAATATGCCAGAGTTGCAGCCTATTCTATATGGGACCTTGTGTCAAAAAACAAAGGGAGGGAATAAGGAAAGGCCTGAAGGAAATAAGAATTCACTGAGCATGATGGTCTTCTGTACTGATGATAACCTGCAGCCTGACTCAGTAATTGTAACACTTTTTTAATATTGTGAAGTTTATTTGCATTCTCCCTGTTTTTTCCATCATTGTAAGAGATATATTCTCTATGATAACAAAAAAGACATTAGAGGAAAATTGAAATCTTAAAAACAATCAGTGTAACAATTTTCAGTCATCCTGTCTTCAGTGTAACCCAGCAAAATACTTACATATTAAGAAATTCTAAGTTCCAAGCTATAATTCATTCTTTTTTTTTTTCCCCCTCCATGATCTACAGAGGCAGGGAGCCTAAAGCAACAGTGGTCACTGCCTTTCAGAACCTCATGACTGACGGTTCAGTAGCTAAGTCACTAGATAAGACATTTTATGAATGCCAAGGAACAAACCTTCATTCTATCAAGCCAGCTCTGGCCTTAACAGATGCTTTACTGGAAGAATTAGGGCTTTGAATTTTTAGCTCTTGGGTTATTTTTCTTATAAAAAGTAGAATGCCAATGTATGTAAGGTGGTATCACTATGTGAAATGTAACCATAGAGAAATACCTGATGGCTGACACTTTGGATTTTTAAATAAGTCATCTCTATTTCTAAAATATTGGTAAAAGTTTAAACTTTTAGTTACTTTATAACTTGACAGGTGCATCCTTGACACATTTCATATGGATGCATTAGAGTCAACTTTAAAAAATACGTTTTGACAACTATATGTAATGCTTTCAAAATAAGGTAAAACACTATATACTGCAATATATTTGCTATAGACTAAAAGTTAGAAAGTCACAGAAAAACATACTAATTTCTGTCTCCCAAGTATTAAAATCATGCATTACTCATTTTCGCATTTAAGATTATTTTTTACACTTATTTCAAGATGTTATATTATGTTGTATTTAAGACTTAAATGGTTATAATTGTGTCCTGATGAAATGTGTTTTAACACTCTGAAATATCTCATCTTTGCCAAAGAACTCTCTCTCAAGAGAATTTTATGGTCAGACATTTCTTTAATTTGAATGTAATTATAAGGAACTTGAGGTGATTACAAAACATCCCTGTTCCTGTGAAATCCTTTGTTCCAGTTTTACTTGTCAGTTTTTTATGTATAATACTTTGACTATGTGTGCTAGAATTTGACATGAAATGTCAGGTTTGTTCACTTTTTAAATTTAGTATTGTGAAGGTCAATCTCTGTTATCATCTTGACAAGCTGGAGAAGAGACCAAAAAGAATTGTCCAGATTAGATGGGCTTGTGGCCATATCTGCGAGGCATTTTCTTGGCTGCTAATTGTTGTAAAGGGGACTAGCCACTGTGGGCCCTATTGCCCTGGGGCAGGTGGGCTTTTGCTTTTTGGCAGTAGCTCTTTTCTTTCTGAGGCAGGTTTTTGTTTTGTTTTGTTTTGTTTTTTTCTTTTGTTCTTCCCTTTATTTTGACTTTTTGAGGTAGGGTTTCTCTAAGTAACAGCAAAGGCTGTCCTAGAACTTGCTTTGTATACCAGAGACCTCAAAATCAGAGATCAGCCTGCCTCTGTTGGGATTAAAGGCTGGAACCACCACCACCCAGCTCAAGTTAGATTTTTTGTTTGTTTTACCATTTGTCTTGACAATAGAAGGCAAACTAGGACAGATAAACATCTTGGGAGACATCTTTTTCCTTGGGGGCAGGGTGATTTTGAGCCAGGCTGTAGCTCTGGCTGCCCTCAAACTCCCAAAGTAACTGAAGAGGACTGAACTTGTGATCCTTCTGCCCCCATTCCCTAGTTCTGGAATAACAGGCATGTGGTGCTGAACCTAGGGTCTCACATACCTAGATAAAGCACTTCAGCTACTGAGCAACATCTCCAGGCAGAGGAATCACTTTTCTTTAGAAAGTAGAGTCTGGCTTGTTAGAGCTATGGTCAAAAGGAGGGTTGTGGCTCCAGCTTTAAAGAACGATCTGGAATCTGAAATTCATAATGAATCAAAAGACCTCGCTACATGAACAATTACAACACAGAGTTGAGCACTAATGACATAAACTAGAGTTTGTTTAATGACTTAACTCCAGAGGGAAAAAAGGAAACCCTTAGAATTATATTAGAATTTCACTATGAACTTACACAGAAAACAGAGACTAGAAATGCTATTTTGGTCTAGTAATCAGTGCTTTATGGAAATTAGGAAATGGATGGAGGGCTTTCTAAGTCAGTAAGACCCAGGTCAATATGGTAACCTAAGATGATACTCCCAGTTAGAGTTATTAACTATAGTCTGTACCAGGCTTTGTCTTTTTAGGCCATTAACCAGCTCCCAAATCATGACAGAGTTAGTATTTGTCCTGAATGCTTAGCCTTTGCTTATGCTCATTTCTGGCTAGCATTTTTTTAAAAACTTAAATTAACCATTTCCCTTCATCTGTTTTACCTTGGGGCTTTTTCCCTTCTTGCTGATTAGCAGATGACTGCCTGGCCCCAGGGGTAGGCAGGGCTCTCTTTCTCCTCCAACTCTTCTCTCCCCTTCTCTACATTCTTTTTGAGCTCAGATTTCTCCTCTTATGTATTCTTTTTGCCTGGCTGCCTCTCCTGTTCCTCTTTTGCTTAGCTATTGGCTATCCAGGTGCCTAAGGGAGACAAGGTAAAACAGCAATACATCTTTTTGTAATGAAAGAAATGCAGCAAAAACAAATGTAAAACAACTTTACACAGTTAAAGTAATATTCCACACCATAAACAAAAGTAACACATTGTTGTCCAGTTAAAATAATGTTGCACAACAATAGTCACCATGCCTGTCCACTGGTTTGCAAGAATAACCATCTGACAGAAACTTTAGTCCCTTTGACAGACATCTCCTTTGTAAATGCCCCCAGAATTAATTATATAGTTAAGTTGAACTAAGTACAATAGATTAGTTGAGTGATTGAATGATTTCTGCCTTTCTTCTTCAGTACTACTGAGACTTGAATTCAGGACCTTATCTATGTTAGGCTGATCATAAAAGTTGTATCACTAGCCCATTTCTTTCATATATTTTATTATTTAAAACAACTTTAAAATTTAAATATATTTTTATCATATTTTTTGTTGTTCCATATCCCCCTTCCTACTCACGCAACTTTTTCTTTCTCAAAACACAAAAATCCTATACAATAACAAAACTCAAGAAACCAAGAAAACAAAATCACATAACCTCAAAACTCACCAAAATATAATCAAATAAAAGCACACACTTACATTTGTGTTACCAGGCAGTGGTGACTCATGCCTTTAGTCCTATCACTTGAGAGGCAAAAGCAGATGAATCTCTGAGTTAAAGGTCAGCCTGGTCTACAGAGTGAGTTCAAGGTGTAGGGTGAAAGGAAACCCACCCTGACTTTGAAATAAGAGGCAGTGGGAAAAAAAAAAAATCCTAGCCCTAAAATCAGAGCTAGTGAAAGAAACACACCCTAGATCTGAGACCTGAGCCAGTGAAAGAAACACTTTATCCTTGAACCAAAAACAAAAGAAATGACTCTGAAAACAGTGCCAAACAACTTTGGCGCAAGAATCAAGAGTCAACAAAAGAAATATGCCCTGGCCCTGAAATTAGAACCAAAATGTCTAAAAGAGCCAGTGAGAGAAACATACTTTTGCCCTGAAACCATAGCCAAATCTGCCCCTGACCAACTAAGCAGAAAAATAGCCAGTCCCTTAGCACAGGATCTAGTCAATCTGAGACTGAAATCTGACCAATCACCACCCTGAAAATCTTCTCCCTGGATAAACTCTACCCCTAAAATGTGCTATATAAACCCTGTATCTGTTCAGGGTACCTGAACTTTGCTGTCTTTTCCATGGATGCCTTCTCCCCCTACCTCTGCCTTCTCCCACCCAGGCTGATGCAGTGACTCTCCTAGATTATTTCCTCCTAGTAAATCTCTTGAATAAGGTTTGGGTGACTACCTTCTTTCCCTGGAGCAGTGATGAGTCTGGACATAGCAAGATGAATGAAACAGAAGTTGTAACATTTTCTCTAGGAGAACCTTCTCAAGCAGAGCAGAGTTGTTATTCTTCAGGAACCAGATCAGGACTGTAATATCATTAGAGAATCTCTCCCCTGCCAGAGCAGAACTGTTACATTGGGGAAATCTTTCCCTGAAGCAGGACTGTAAGCTGCTACACTTAGTGTGACTCATGGTATTCATTGGCTCCTGATTGCCTGAATACTTTTCCATTCTAGCTGTAACCCTCAGCATTCTTGGACTCCTGACTGCCAGAGTCCTTTCCATCTGAGCTGTGCTACACAGCTACACAGGACTACACAGAGAAACCCTGTTTCAAAAAACAAGTATACACACACACACACACACACACACACACACACACACACAAACTGTGGGGTCTATTATATATTGCCTAACTACTCCTAAACAGGAAGCCTATCATCAAATGGTTGACATACTCAGTGTCACTCTGCTGGAATTAACCTTTTTCTTAGTAATTATGTTTTCAGTCATTAATCCACTCATTCATTCACTTTCAAAACTACAATAAGATAAAACAAAAACTTTAACTTTGGATTTGGACAAGATAAACCAAAAGAAAAAAAAGAGCCCAAGAGAAGGCACAAGAATCAGAGACCCACTCATTTGCTCTCTCAGGAATCTGCATAAAACACTAATCTGGAAACCATAGTCTATACAAAGAGATCTGGTATAGACCAGGCCTGCCCTTTGTATTGTTTCAGTTTCTACCAGCTCATATGAGATTTGCTCATGATGATATACAGGGCCTTTTTCCTTGATGTTCTCCTTCCCCTGAGAATCTTCTACTCTTTCTACCTCCTTTTCTTATACTCTTTCTGGCTTCTTTTCTGTGATATGCCCTGAGTCCTGAGGGGAGGGATTTGATGGAGACGTCCCATTTGGATTGAATGTTCTGAGGTCTCTTGTAGCATGAATTCTAATTGTAATGAAAGAGACTCAGAGCTAGATATCAGAGAATGGCTGAAATATTAGCGAGAGGAAACACCACAGTCAAATCTCACCCAGCTATCAAACTCAGCCTCACTCCTGGTCACTTCTAAGTGCTGCTGTTTTCCTAAGCCTGCCTTAAATGCCCTTCTTTTCCAGCTGTATCCCATCCAGGTTAGGATTAAAGGCATGAGCTACTCGATTTGGTAGTCAGCCTTGAACTCACAGAAACACAGAAAGATCTCTGTCTCTGGAGTAATGGGATTAAAGGCGTAGGTCACCACTCCCAGCTTTCCCTGTGCTGGGATTAAAGGTGTGTGCCATTGAAGCCTAGCTGTTTGACCTTGTACTCAAAGATCTAGAATTTCCTGAGTTATGTCTGCCTAGTTTTTTTACTGTGGGTTGATCTCTTATGTTAAATATGTAACATATCACCACAGTCTCACTCTTTTAGTAATATCTGGCTGTGGGGCTTTATACTTGTTCCCTTCTGCTGTATGAAGAAGCTTCTCTGATGATAGCTGAACAGTACACTGATCTATAAATACAGCAGAATATCATTAAGAGTCATTTTCCTTTTTAAGCTGAGACAGGGTTCACTGAGTTGCTCAGGCTAGACTTGAACTTACAATCTTTCTGCCTTGGCTTCCCAGGGATGCACACATAAGAAGCATTTGCCACCATACTCACACAAAAACTTATTTTTTAGTTCTGGTACTGTGTAATTTGATGGCTCATTCAGGAAAGTCTAGGATAAGCGAGCTGTCTGGTGATTTTCCTAGAGGAATCCATGAAATAACTTGTGTGCAATCTGCTGGTCCTCAATAATTTCCTAACTCAAACAGAGGAAGACTTTAGTCATAATTCTATTAGCCTATCAGTTCTGCTGATCATCTTTAGGTGAGATCATCTGGCTGAATACACCTTGTCTTTCCCTCAATCACCCATCTCTTCTTCCTTGTTAAAAACAAAACAAACAGAAAAACAATTTTGACAGTCTGTGAAATTGCTTCAGAGAATGACTCATGTCTGATCAAAGCAATGGATCTGAGCTCCCAGTCTCTGTGACAGAGGCTGACAAGTACTAATGACAAGATATCATTCCACAACAATTAAATTACTATTTTTCTGAGTTAGTAACTAAGTAAAAATGTGTTTTTAAAACTTTCTGAGCTGGGCATGGGGATGCAAACACCTAGTCACATCACACCAGAGTCTGAGGCCTCACCTAGGCTAGATAGCAAGACCTTGCCTCAAAAACAGCAGCAGCCGAAAGCAAAAGACATTCCAGGTTATACTGATGCTCATACAGGAGGAAGAAACACAGTCATGGCCATTAAGCTCCTCTACAAGTTGTCCTGGGAGGATGTGTGGATCTGATTTGACTGATGAAACTAGGGATTTTGTAGAGTCTTCTGTAAAAATTCTTCCTTCTTAAAGTAAGAGAAGAAATTTTGGAACTAGCATGTTGGCTTCCTGCCTGGCATAAGGTTAGCTAAATCTACAGTCCCTGGGTGGTAGCCATTTTGTAACTACCAGGTGGACAGGGCTTATGCAATAAAGACAGCAGAAGGTAGACTGGAAAGTCCCACTAGGAAAAGAAACCCTTCTGTAAAAACATTAGGAACAGAAGATTTGCTGTAGTAATTAGATCTCACACAAATACATATATTGTTGCAAAATTGAAGGTCTGGAAGGAGATAGAGGACCAGAAAAATAAGCATTCAGCAGTGCACCTAAAGTGCCTGTGTGTAGACAAATCGCAGCTCATAGAAAAATCAAAGAAAAGTCGTATTGACAGTTGTCAAAGCAGAATTACAAAGGATGTGTTCCTGTAGTGGTCTCCTGACTTTGTCCTCCTGGGGAAATGCTAGTCTTTGTGTGAGCATGCTCCTCTAGCTTAGTCACTAGGTGAGATGACTCAGGGATTGCTATTGATGGGGAGACCAGCAGGTGGCAAGAGAAGCAAAATCTGAATAAAACTGTAAAAGGAAAGTTGAGATTCCAGGCATCCCTGTCCTTTGCTCAGCTCCACAACAGTGACCTTTGCATGCAACTTCTTCCGTTCCACTCACTCTCGGATCTAGCAAATTCCCCTTTTGTTCTGCGGACTCCAAAACAACACATAACAGAGATGCTCACACATCTATGTTCACTGCAGCACTATTCATGTTCTCAAACTATGGGACCAACCTAGCAACCACAGAGAAATGATAAAATAGGGCATATATATACAATAGACATTGTCCAGGTGTAGAGAAAAATGAAGCTCTATCATTTGGAGGAAAATGGAGAAAAACATGTTGAATCAAATAAATCAGTCTCAGAAATATACATAAAATTATGCATGCATATATGAAATGAAAGTAAAAGCAACACTGTGTAAAAGACAAAGGGGAAGTAACAGAGTGAAGAAGAAAAGGGAAGGTAGTAGGTATGGGGAAATAGGCTCAATGTACACTATGTATCTGTGTTCAAATGTCCTTGTGTAACAGAGTATAATGCAAAGTTACACAATAAAAAATTTTCAAACCGATAAAAGAGAAGCCAAAAGTTCTGAAAAGAAAGCAGATGATTGTGTATTCTAACACCTTTACCGCTGTGACTGAAATAGGTTACATTGCAACAGAGTGATGATAACGAGAATGGGACCTAATCATAATTGCCACTCTTGTGGAATTCAGGAAAGCTAAGCTCCCTAGGAAACAAGACAGAGAAGCATGAGAAGTACCCGAAAAGGAAAACAGGACAAGGATGTGCAAGCAAAGTAAAGACCATCCTGATGTAAGGAGAGAAGGTTTGATGTTGTTTGTGGATTTTTGTTTGTGTAAGAATGTAATGTGGTAGTTGGGTCACAATCCAGGAATCAGCCTTTCTTTCCCTTTTCACAGATACTGAGTGGCAGCCACCCACTGTGACACCATTTGTAAATTCTCAGTGGACAGACTTCTAGGTACCAGGGTCTTTCACCTGGAAAGTGAATTTGCTTCAGAAGTGAGTGTTGGTGGCCAAATGAGGATCAGAGTATGCCTGCAGGTTTGTAATGTGAAACTTCCCCCACCCTAAGAAAGGTACAGTTAGAGAGTCCCGCTGGTCCATATAGATCTGATGTTTCTCTTCAGAACTTCCAGCCATGCTGGGGCCTCAACTCTTCTCAGAGCTCTCACCATGCCATTGTCTGTCTGTCTGTCCATGGCATTAATCACTCTTCTAATAGCTTTATATACCTGCAGCAATTTATCTCAGCGTCACTCTTGAGCCCCATCTGAGACGTTTCTTTACTAGGTTTTTGTAAATTTTGCTATCTGGGAAGAGTTCCTTACTCCCTAGGGATGACGTGAACACAATAGGTAATCCCAGCTATTTTTAGCCTTGAAATAGTCCAACTCTGGTGTAGTTGTAGTAATCAATAAGCCAAAAGAAATAGACCATAGTGTAAGAGTCAAAGTTACATTTTAAGTTTTAATTACTAGGACTAAGAGACCCATAAAACAAAATGCCTCTGCCCAAGGACAAGGAATGATGGCTATTGTTTGTGTGAGATAACAAGTCACATATTTTTTGTTCTGCCCAAAGCTTAACCCCCAGAGACAGAGATGTCCGAAAATGCACCCGATGTATGAGGCAAGGAAGAGCTGAGCACCCCTAATTACACAAGCCTTTTACAGGCAAAGACCACATGGCAGGATTACTTGGGGTCAATGGTGCAAGTGTGCTGCTGATTGACTCGGGCTTATAGACTTTTTACAGTTTAACATTCCTGGACCCCACCTGGGTGGAGTGGCTGTTTTACTGCCTTAGGGTTGGATCATCCCAGGTGTCCTTAGATAGTGCTTAGCTCATTCTTTCTTGGAACCGGCAAGACCCTGCCAGGAATGTGAAATCGAACTTTATTTTACCTTTATAATACAAAATGGCTACAAGAATACAAAATGGGGTTTTTTGAGCTAAGTTTACTCTCTTCGTTTTTTGCTCCCATAAATAAGTTGGTTTGACACTTCTGCACTGGTTGTACTTGATCACAAGTTGGCAGGGGGTATGTAGGCAGGAAATAAGTCAGATGTATGCTTGCTCCTGATTGGAGCTGATGGAAAATGCAATGAGTTTTATTTTTTCCTTTTTTTTTCTTTGTTACTTTCTTTCTTTTCTTTTGTTCCTTGAGTTTTTATTTGTTTGTTTGTTTGTTGTTTTGTAACTCATAGAGATACACTTCCCTCTGTATTCTAAGTGCTGGTATTAAAGATTTGTACTACTGATTTTTAATAAAATTTGTTTGAAGAGAAAAAACTTAGCTCAAGAAACCCCATTTTGCATTCTAGTAGCTATTTTATGAAAAGGTTAAATAAAGTTTAGTTTCTCATTTCTGGCAATAGGGGTGCTGCCCAGGTCTGGGAGGAGAATAGTCATGCCTGATCAGTCCTGGGAAAAGAACAAGTCATAAAAGAATATACCTAGCAGGAGGCCTCCCCAGTTCTGAGAGAAGAATACCTGCCCAGCTCTGGGAGATCAGCCAAAACATCAGCCCAGGTCTGGGAAAGGAATAGATTCTCACTTGACTAGTTCTGGGAAAAACCAGCCACCCTAGGTAGGGACCCACTGGGGTCCATCCAGGTGAGTCCAAAGATGTTCTGGGGCAGAAAGACCCTAAGCATGAGCCAATCAGTAGCATGTCAGCACTATACCCCCAAGCAACCAACTTTGTTGTAGCTTTTTCCTATTAACAAAACAAAACAAAAAAAACCTCTTGTATCTAAGGGCACCAGCTACTTGCTGCTCTGTTGTCACAGAAGCTTGAAGTATGCTCCCTCCCTGGCTTGTATTGTGTTGCCAATAAACCTTGCTGTTTGCATTCTGGACATTTCTGGCTTCAGTGGTCTCTCTGTGGATCGAGCTCTGGACACAACATGCATGAACCAATCTATTTTCATTTTATACAAACTACTCCTCTAAACTTTTTTTCTTCATCAAATGAATCTCAATTTCTCTCCCTATTAACATCTCCCTCTCCTCCATCTGTCTGTCTTCTCTTTCTGACAGAAGGCCCTACACATAATAGGTAAGTGATCTATCACCAAGCTATAACCCAAGTTGATTATAATTGATCATAATAGACAGACAAATTCTCTTCTGAAGACTTATCCAGTTACTGATTGCATAATTTTTAAATAATTTATTTAAGTTAATTTTATGTGCATTGGTATGAAGGTATCAGATCCCCTGGAACAGACAGTTGTAAGCAGTCATTGGATGCTGGGAATTGATCCCTGGTCCTCTGAAAAAATAGCTAGTGTTCTTGACCACTAAGCCATCTCTCCAGCTCCCCACCATACACATTAATATTTCTCAAATTAATTGCTCTGGTTGGCTTACACTGTCAATTTGGCACAGTCTAAGACCGTCTAAAAAGAAAGCTTTAATTGAAGAATTGCCTAGGTAAAAATGTGCCTCCAAGAATGTCTCTGGAAGATTATCTTGATTGTTAATTGATGTAGGAGGGCCCAGCCCATTATTTGCAGCATTACTACTGGACAGATGGTCCTGAAATGTATATATATATATAAAAAAAAAAGTCTAGCTCAGTATAAAACAGATTGCAAGCCCTGTAGCAAGCAACATCCTCGATAGTCCCTGGTGTACTTTTTCTTTGTAAAGTGAGCTCCTTGTTTGGAGGCAATCCTATGAGAATAGAAAGAAAATCTCCCTCCTTGATCCTGCTTCAGTTTACCTTGACTTTCTTCAAAGATACACAGTGATCTGGAATTGTAAGCCAAATAAACCCTTTCCTCCTGAGTTCCTTTTAGTCAGAGAATTTTAATTACAGCAGAGGTGAAGATAAAACAGTCATGTTTTATTTTTTTGTGATTTAGTTGGTTACTTCAAGATCAATCTTTTGAAAGGTTTTTTTGTTCTGTGATAGTTAAGGTTTCTATTGCTATGAAGAGACACCATGACCATAAAAACTCTTATAAAGGAAAACATTTAATAGAGTGGTTTAAAGTTTCAGAGGTTCCATCCATTATCATCATGGTGGGAAATGGCAGTGTGCAGATAGACATGGTGCTAGAGGTCAGAGAATTTTACATCTTGATAGTCAGGCAACATGAAGTGGTCTTCGACAGTGGGCATAGACTGATCATATCTGAGACTTCAAAACCTACTTTCACAATGATACACTTCCTCCAAGAAGGTCACACCAACTCCAATAAAGGCCATACCTCCTAATAGTGTCACTCCCTTTGGGAACTATTTTCTTTCAAACCAACACACCTTCCTTCTCTGAGAATCTTAATTCCTACTCTCCTTTAAAGTCCGTAATTATTTCAGAATTTAAAAAATCTGAAACAGTAAGATATAAAAAATAAAATAACAAAAACAAAAATATACTTGGTTCTGCACCAAATGATGCACAAACCATACAGCCAAACATACTTCTGCTTAATTCTGCAATACATGGAAAAGAAATAAAAATGAAACCCTAGTAAAGTATAGAGTGTTTCAATAAATTCACATTATAGTTTATATAGAAAAGAAAATACAATGACTCAATAATGTTAGTAAAACCTTAAATCACAACTTTGTGGGAAGAGTTGCCTGGGCTTTATGACATAGATGTATAGTGATAAAAAAAAGATAGCTAGAATAAACACATATGAAATATTGGCTACCTTTCCCCATCTTCAATGTTTTATAATGAAATGATAATGCTCAGTTGTTGCAGATTATTCATTGGTGCAATAAACAGGTCTCCTGGAAAAAAACAAAAATTTTCCAGTAACAGTGATGATGGAAAGGAGAGAAAAAACTTTCCACTTGGTTCTATAGTGATAGAACCTGATATTCTGGCACTTGGCAACTGACCCTTTCTCCTTTTCATACACTCCAGTTTCTTACTGTGGATACTTAACAGGAAAACACTCCCAGCCTTAGGTTACAATTATTCCCATTATTTTATCTCTCATGTTTCTGAGAGTCAGGAATTTGAGGGACTTAGCTAAATAAGTTGTTCCGTTTGAGGTTCCCAGTGCACCTACAGTGCTGAGAACAAGGGTTGTGGCAGCTGGAGGTGACTTAGGCATCTCCAGCTAGTCTCAGGTTCTCTCTCTATGAGGCATCTCCCTGAGAAATGGTGTGGCTGTCCTCAGAACATTAGGACTCCTTATACATAAGCTACATCCCCATTGTCATCCCAAGGAACTCAGAGACTGAAGCAGCCAGCACAGGGCCTACAAGAGTCTGCACCTCTGCCTATGTAATATAGCTTTATTAGCTGTCTCTGGCAATCTCTTCTGTTGCCTAGACAACCAGCCTCCAGCAGGATAGGATTCAAAAGGAATCCAGTGCATTAGTGTACTGAGACTTTTTTACCTGAGGGAAAACTGTCTCAATGGTTTCCTTCTTTATTTTGCTCTTGTATTCCTCTATTCATTTCTGGTTGATTTTCTTCTCTCATTCTTGATATTTTCCTTCTAACTGTATCTTTGTTGTTTTTTTTTTTCTCCTTACAGATTGTATAATCCAGCAAAATCTTTCAGGCAATATAAAGATTACAATGTAGTTACATTCTATTTTTTAAGTGAATAATTACAATGAGTACAAGAAACAACATACTTTCTGTATCCCTTAACATGATTAAACATTTTACATATTACAGATGAAAAACAAATTAGTCCCAAGAACCCATGTACATTCATATCTAAACAACTTGTCATAGCCTAACAGCATAAGCAAGTAAGGTATTCTTCTCAGTTCTTTTACTGGCAGGCTGTGTTTTGCAGTTACAAAGAAAGAATCAATCACTTTATTGCTTATCTAGAAGTAATCTTATAAAAAATAAGAGGATTCACAAACCAAAACTTTTATACATGAAAAACAATCAGCTCTACTTTAAGTCTTTAGGTTATATAACCACTAATCAATACATTTTATCTCAGAAAATTGAGGGCAGAAATGTATATAAGGAATTAATCATCACCTTTGGTCATCAACCAATTCTAGCAAGAAAGGCATGTCGCCTAAGATAATTGTCCTGCTTTTTATTTGTTCCCTAACCTTAATAAGTTCTCATTTAACTATGTGCCTTTCTAAAACTTTAGGTTAGGGCTGGAGAGATGGCTCAGCGGTTAAGAGCATTGACTGGTCTTCCAGAGGACCTGAGTTCGATCCCTTGCATCCATGTGGAAGCTAACAACTGTCTGTAATTCCAAGATCTGACATCCTTACACAGTTATACATGCAGGCAAAATACCAATTCACATAAAATAAAAATAAAATAAAAAACTTTTAGATTATTTTCTTCGATTTTTACCTCAGAGCTATTTAGCAAAAAATCTCAGTCTAACTTTAAGTTATTTTCAAACTTTTGTTGCAGCTATGCTGCATTCTGGTGAACAATCCCAACATTAAGATTAAAATAATTTAAGCTATCTGGCCTATTGAACTTAATTGTTTTTGTTAATCATTAACCTAAGCCATAGTCTATATGGTTCCTCAATAGAAACTCATGAGTTCTAGCTGTGTGATATTTTCTTATTTTATTTTTATCATCAAAATTTCACTTAAACTAACATTATTATTATCAATTAGACAGTACATCTTTTTTTTTTTAAAAAAAAAAAGCACTTTTATTTATTTATTTAATTATTTGCCTTGGTGTTTGTCTGGGACTGAAGCTACAGACAGTTGTGAGCTGCCATGTGGGTGCTGGGAATCGAACCTGGGTCCTCTGGAAGAGCAGACAGTGCTCTTAACCACTGAGCCATCTTTCCAGCCCCTAGACAGTACATCTTAAGAAGAAATCATCTTCATAATATTCCACAGGTTAAAATGCCCAGTAAAACAGGATATTTTCATGAGAAGAACATACTACATTACAGGCAGTAGGGCTCTCCCTATATCAACTCACACCATGCCAGATAGAAGCAGCAAACATGTAAAGACACACCAAAAGTAAAAAACATTCTGAAATCTGTGGTATCAGGGCCTTCCCTATCTAAGACTCATCCAGCAAGATTTTTGATTTTCCTCCTGGTGGGCTGACTCTTGAACTTTAATTGCCATCTTCTGCTCCTCTGACATGGCCACTGGCAAATCTTAAACTATGAACTAGATTGAAGAAAAAGAATCATAGCTAGCTCAATATCTTAATAAGAGAAAAAATGTTGTGTACAATGAACAAGTGGCACAAGAAAAATTGTAGCCTTAAAAAAATAAATCTGCTAGATAAGGTAGAGCAAGAAAATGCTGGAAGAGATAATTGGAATTGAAGAGCATTTGAGAATTGATATAAAAATGTAGTGCAGTGTAAACTTCCTAAAGTATATGAAGATGATCTTAATGAGGTCTCCTAATAATGAAAGCTATGAGGTCTGAATTGGCCATCTCTTGTTACCAAGTGAGGTTTTCAGCATATTATCTATATGCTGCATTTAATTCAGTTGTTGGCCAAGGAGATCCCATGAAATCCCCAACAACAATGAGTTGCTCTTTTTAAACCGACAGCAGGGCTCCATTGCCAAAAGAAAGACCCACACAACTCATTGAACATGAACAAGTTGAGCTGGTGCCCACATGGAGCTTTACTCCTATGTTCTAGTGTCTTTGGTTCAGGAAGGTACTCTTCAGGCTACCCAGAAAGAAACATAAACACCAACCCAGCCATAAAACCTCTGACCCACCATCTGTCCTACCTGCAAAAATACTAGGACAATTGTGACACAGAATTTTTGGGAGTAGCTAATTATTATCTGATTTGACTTAAGTACCACTTCACAAGATGAAACCCATACCCAACATTGCTTGGGTAACCAAGAAGTAGAGACTAAATATCCCAAATAGCTATGATAAAACCAAACACTATTGGTCTAAAAAAAAATACCAATAAAATTATTCTTAATGATAGTCTGCTATACTCATAGATTAGTGCCTTATTCAGTCATCATCAGAGAAACGTCTTTCAGCAGCAGATGAGAAAAGATGCAGAGACCCACAACCAGATATTACCTTGGAGACAAAGTCTAAATGAGGTGTTTTCATCAAATCCTTACCATCAGAGCTCAAGGAACAACTTAGGAAAACAAAGCAGAAAAAGTGTAAGAGGCATAGAGGATGGAGGACACTATGATAACAAGGCTCTCTGAATAAACTAAGCAAGGTATATATGAATTCAGAGACTGAAGAAGCAAGCACAGAGGCTACATGGGTCTGCATTTGGTCCTCTGTGTATATAGTATGACTTTTATCTTAGTATTTTATGGGACTTCTCACTGTGAGAATAAGTGATTCTTGTGCTTGATCTTAGGATACTTTTCCTTCTGTTAGGTTGCCTTGTCCAGCTTCAATATGATGGGTTTTGCTTTATCTTGCTATGTTTTATTTTATCATGTTTGGGTGCTAGCTCTTGAAACCTATTATTTTTTAATGAGAGACAGAGAGGAAATAGATCCAGAGGGTAAAGAAGATGGGGAGAAACTGGGAGGAGTAGAGGGATGGGGAACTATAATCAGGATAAATTGTATAAGAAAAGGAATTATTTTTAATAAAAAGAAAAAAGTAAAAAAAAAAAAACCCTGCCACACAGTACCTACTTCATAATGTGCACTTTGTTTGGGTATTTTATATTGTCTTTAAAATATTAATTAAACTATATTTATCTTCAGTTTTGTGAACAGTGGTGTATAAGTAAGTAATAAGAGAAATGAAAAACACATATTTGTCTTTGATGCCACACCCAAGCAGCATTAATAGCCCTGCCTACAGTAAAGTATCAGCAAATTCCCACCAATCTTCTCTATTGTGGTCTGTAAATAATTAAATTCTTTGGAAGTAGTAAGCTTTATTTTGGGAAAGATCTCTATAAAACATAGCAGTCATTCTACTGTTTATGTATCTATTATTTTCAGGTTATGGTATGCATAATAATTAAGCAAAGTGCAATAATGTTTTATAACTAGCAAGTGAATACCAGAATATGGATGAATAAACTAAACCTTAATTGGAAATTTTATTTTCCAGTGGCTTCTGAACATGCTTATGCTTTCAAGAACATAAGCATTTCTGGGGAACTGTGTGACAGGGTAACTTCATTTGTGAGCATGCTCTCATATTCTTTACACTTTCTATAATAAAGCATGCATTACTTTTAAGCTGAGGGGCGGGAACACATCATGATTTTGTAGTGAAAACAAAATTCTCTGAGATTATCTCTAGTTACTTTCACTTTTGTTATTGCTGAATTATAAATCAATGCATAGATCAAGTAGACACACAAAATGGCATTTACTAATGACTTTAACACTAAACAAAAGCCACGTTAGTCCCGTCTCTGTAAATAAGTTCCAGCTTCTAGTGGTTGGAAGAGGAAATGTCTTCCATATACTTGTGCATTTGCACACTTTTTGGTTGGTAGTGATGCTTGGAAGAGTTATGGAACTTTTAGAACAGGGATTATTGCAGTAGAAAGTACATTACTGGGGACAGGCTTTGAGCTTATAGTCTCAGCCAACTTCCAGTTCACTCTGCTTTGTTTCATGAATTCTAATTGATCTTATAGTAAAAGCCCAGAGCCAGATATCAGGGTAAAGGCTTAAATATCAGAAAAACAAAGTAACAGCCACTCTAGAAACCTCTCACATTACTGAATCCTCAGGCTGAAAGAAAAAGATCCTGTCTTCAGGAATCTAAATGCCTCAGCAGAAAGGGAAAGGAAGCCACATCACTTTCTGTCTCAACTTTTGTAGTGCTGGGGTTAAAGGCATGTTTGTTCCAAGTACTGGAAGCAGAAGTATAGGATTGAAAATGCTGGAATTAAAGGCGTGTGCCACCACTGCCTGGCTGTGTTTCTCTTCTAGACTGGATTAATCTCACGTCTTCCAGGCTGGCCTTGAACTCACAAAGACCAAGACAAATCTCTAGCTCTTAGTGCTAAGATTAAAGGTGTGTGCCACCACTGCCTGGCTTCCATGGCTAACTCTGTGGCTGGCTCTGCCCTCTGATCTTGAGGCAAGCTTTATCTTTTTACAAGCAATAGCTCTCCACACTGCTTCCTCTATGTGGCTGAGAGGTCCCTCAGCTCCCTGTCACCTTCCCTTTGACACCATTTGACATTCATCCTCTGAGACCATAAGTTCTCCCAAAAAAGGTCTCCCTTACATTGCTTTTAATCATGGAATTTTATCACAATAGCAAAAAGTAACTAAACAGAAAGAAGGTTGGTACCTGAAGTGAGTGATGTTGCTGGGAAGCATACTTTGGGAAGACTATGCAAGATTTAAAAGTTTGGACTAGAAAAATGGTTGAATGATGTAAACATTTTATCAGGATTCTGGAAAACGGTAATGATGAGAGTAATGTAGATAGTGGAGGCCTGGCTCATGGTGGTTCATAACCAAAAGTAACTCAGGGAGGGAAGGATTTATAGATTAAAGTCTATCATGGAAGGAAGGGCGGGCAGGAACTGAAGGCAGGAATCTGGAGAAAGGAACTAAAGCAGAAGCCAGTCTGATAAAGAAGTACTGTTTATTGGCTTGCTCTTTAAGGTTTAACCAGCTTGCTTTGTTATAGGACAATCTGTTCAGGGGTTGCACCATTCACACTGGGCATGGCCCTTCAACATCAGTCATAAATAAAGAAAATGCCCCCACACACCTGCCTAAGGGCAATCTGACAGAAGCATTGTTTCAGTTGGGGCTACTCCTTCTCAGTTGAATCTAGTATATGTTAAGTTGATAATAATAAAAATAAAGAACCAACATAACATTATAATCATTTATTTCTTACATATTCAAGAAACATTGAAATCCATATATATATGAATCTGTTTCTAAATTCTAACTTGCACTGCTTTCACAGTTGCTTTTTCTTGTGTGTTTGTTTGTTTATTAGTTTACTTTTTATAACAGGGTCTTGGGTAGCCCAGACTGTCCTTAAACTTTATAGATAACTAAAGGAGACTATGAAATCTTTGGTGCTGAGATTATAGGCATACAGGCATATGTGATCATGCCTGGATTCAGGTTTGCTTATCTTTTAGACAGAAAGTTCTCCTGCCTTCTGGGACTTGAATCTTGCTGTGTGTATTGCCCATATTGGTCTCAATATCTATCCTGAGTTCAAGTGAATGTCCATTTTAGTTTTCCAAGCAGCTGGGACTCAAGTACACGCCAGGGCACCAAGATAAAACTATTTTCTTCTAGAAAAAAAGTTTATATGTTTATATACGTGCAATTATATCTTTGTTAGTGTCTACCACATGTATGCATTTACTTTTGAAAGCTAAAACAGGTGTGAGATCCCCTGGAGCTGGAGTTAAAGGTACTGACTTGAGTGTAGAGAATTGAACTTGGGTCCTCTGGAAGAGCAGCAAGTGCTCCGAATCATTGAACAATCATTTCTCCAGCCCCTACACTCACCTTTTTTAATGTTTTTTTTGATTAGTCAAAATATATTTATTATAAAGTTGATATTTGACAGAGATAATCTTACATCTTCTTTAAAATTGTCCTGGCCCCTTTTGGCTTTATCTATTTGAATACTAAATGAGTCTACCAAGTTCCCTGAAAACCTCTTTGGGATATAATAGGAAGCACAATAAAAACATAAATAATTTGGAAGGATTTGCATCTCCATGCTGAGATTTTGAAATTGGTTTGTACAGCTTTCTATTCATTCTAGGGTATCTTTTATTGTGATATGTAATTAAAATTTGAAATTATTCATTTGTCAATACCCATAAACTGCATAAAAGAAAAAAGTGAAACGACAGACTTCAATTCATAATAATAATTTGATAGTAGTTCATCAATTATAGCAAGACAACACATCAACACAAGACATTGCCTAGGTACTGTGAATACAGAGACATATGTTTTATGTTCTTAACTAATAGTTTAGTAGGGAAGATAGAGCACCAAACAATTAGAGCGATTGTGCTATGAAAAACCAATGCCTGACCTTTACATGTTTAGCTTCATGGATTTTTCCTAGTCTATAAACTAAAAATGTCTTCCTTGATTTGTCTTACACAGCATTGGCCAAGGTTCAGTTCTGGCAGGGCTCTGAGTTCCAGTAAATTAGTCCTATCACCATTAGCAACTGAAATCCCAGATTAATCGCCTGGTTTCCTACCAAGAAAAATGTACCTGTACTAGTAGCAAAATTATGCCACTCTTGAGAAAGTCACACCATTGGCCATAATTCCAAGATGCTAAAGTTATCCCATGCCACTGTTCCTGCCTCCCTACCAAGACCATTCATAACACCTAATAGAGCCACCATCACCAGCAGATTTGCCTATGTCAACAGTAGCTCTACCTTCCAGAGTCCTTAGATTTACTTACTATTTATGTGTACGTATGTACCTGTAAGAGTTTGTGTTTATCAAATGCATGAAGGTGCCTATAGAGGCCAGAGGACATTGGATCCTCTGGAACTAGAATTACAAGCCCTTATGAGCTGCCTGGTGTGGGCATTAGAACTGATTCTGGGTCTTATTCAAGAGTAGTAAGTGCTCTTTACTGCTGAGTCATCTCTTCATCTCTAAGCCCCTGTAATATGTCATTTCCAAGGGACTCTTCACAGTGTCTATAATTCAGTCTTTGCTGTGTTGCAAACAAGCCTCTAAGTCAATTATTTGGAAAGTGAATGCTGCATATTTGAGAGTTGCTGGCGTGTCAGAAACTTCTTACTCTGCTCATGTTGGACAGAGTTTGAAGCTGATAGCACAACAGGAAGAACTGAGCACCCTGACTGGCTGCAGGGTCAGCTGCATCAAGGAAACTGCCATCACTGTCCTCCTGTGCCATCAGAATAGGTCTTTAAAAATAATAGAATCCAGACAAAACAAAATGCAAGACTGTGCCGCCACCTGGTAATCAGTGACAGTCTGATTAAAAGGTTTATTAGGAAGCATTCATCAATCAGTGGACATTGAACTTCCCTCATTTCTCTAAAACTCATAAAAAAAGGATCCTCACTTTGCCACATGGCCTGAGCGCTCCTCAAAGCCCCTGCCAGGCTGTTGTCTGTCTGTTCATCTCATTAATATTGTCTAGTAGATATCATATAGCTGGGGACATAGCTCAATGTTAAAATGATAGCATATGTAAAGCCCTAGCACTGTAAGAAAAAAATTAACTTAGTAAATCTCTTATCCAAAAATTTAATCTCATTATCTTCCTTGATCTTCAAATCTGAAACATTTCAGAAAAAGCTCTGTCTTTGGAGATGTGAAGAATTCTCTATTTAGTTTGTTTAGGTTTGGTAAAAAGCACTTTGGTATAAACACTAGTTAGTGTTGCTATAATTAAAACAGTTGGCTTTTATGTATAGTTAAATATATGTGTGTATATAATCATATAATTATATATGTTAAAAATGGTATTTCAGCCTTTTACAAGAAATATCTGAAAAATAATATTTAAAAGTCATGTGTTAAGGCCCTAAATATCTCTCTCCCTTTGCTGAGTTTCTGTTTGTGTCAGTTAAAATAATTCTAAGAATTAGCAAACATCTAAAATTTTTGTTTATTTTGGTATGTACCATTTTGGTAGTTCTCTAGATGGTGGTACTATTTAGAGAGGTGGAAGAAATGTGTCTCCAGAGCAGGTTTTGAGAGTTTATAACCTTGTCCTTGTTCTAGTTTGCTCTTTCTCTACTTCATGTTTGTTGTTGAAGATGTGATTTCTCAGTTTCCAGTTCCTGCCATGGTTGGGAGCTCAAAAGTCCTTTCCCTCAGAGATAAGCACTAAGCAAAAAACCAGGAATGTTAAACAGGCAGTATTGTTTTTTTTTTTTTTTCCACAGGGAAAGATGTATAACTTGTTTTTTCTCCCAGAAAACAGGGAGTGGAAGTTATTGATGACTTGTGATGTAGGCTATATATTGTATTAAGTTTTTCCCGGCCTATTTGGGGCTGGAGGTTTGTGACCTGGCGCGCGTCGCAGCTTTTGTCCCCCAAAGAAATGAATCAGACACATATACTTTTCACTGTTGGCCCATGTCTTAAGCACATTACTAGCTAGCTCTTTCATCTTAATTCAACCCATTTCCATTAATCTTCCCACCACGTGGCCACAGCCCGTGGCTCACCTGTTTCTCCTACATGCTGCTTCTTCAGGGATGGATGGCGACTGACTTAACTCCACCCTCCTTCTACTTGGCTGCCTCTGATTCTCCACCCACTTCTACAGTGCCTTGCATGGGCCAAACAGTTCTTTAATTACATCATACAGAAAACATTCTACCACAGCTATATGTAGGGCCAAACCAAATCACACTGCCATAAGCAGGACTAGAAATGGCTAATAGTCTAGGTGACCTTTGTGTTATTTGTATGGCTAGGCTTTTTCCCCCAAGCTCTCACAACCTAGACTAGAGGTGGCTAATATCCCAAATGACCTGTACACTATTTGCATGATGAAGATCACACCAGAACCTCCCATAGGCCCTTAAGATAATATATGTAACCTGTCTCTAGAACCCATCTTCTTGCAAGAAGTAATATGTTCTTTGGAGTTAAGTTTCTATGTAATTGTGCCTACTTGGGCACAGAGGATTGTGTCACACCAGGAAACCTTTTACAAAATTGTACAAAATATGCATACAATAAACTGCTCAGAGTTGAACTAACCTGAATAACTAAACTGTATTGAAGCAGACTTTCTTCTTGTCTCTCATGGATCTCTGCCTGCCACATGCCACTATGCCTGCCTACTGCTATGTCTCCGACCACAATACACAATCATAAGCAAAAATAAATCCTGTCTTTCTTAAGTTTCCTTTGGTTATACATTTCTTATCACAGCAACAGAGATGTAGCTGATACAGAGATGCAAACCTGATGGCTCAGGAATGTAATCCTAATACATGGAAGTTATAGACAGGAAGATTGGTAGTTAGGTCATCCTTGGCTGCATAGAAAGATTGAGACTATCATGAGCTATATGAGACAGTGTCTCAAAACCAAAAGAATGAAATCCCAATAATACACATATTGCAACAGAATCTGATACAAAATGAACCTAGTAGCTGTATGTATAGTAAAAATAAATGATTAACTGAAAATCATAGAATTTTCAAATAGAAGAATTTTTCTTGCTTGAGTTCTGGAATTAGACAAGCATATTGCAGCCATGGTTGTATGGTATGTTCTGCTTTTGTTTTTGTTTGTTTGTTTATTGTTTTGAGACAGGGTTTCTTTGTGCAACCCTGGTTGTCCTGGACTCCCTTTTTAGACAGGCCTGCTTCTGCCTCCTAAGTGCTGGGATTAAAAACATGGGTTAGCATGTTTTCTTTCTTTTTTAACATACTTTTTTTTTAAATGGATTCATTGGGAATTTCACATATGTACCTTGAACCACTCACTTCCCAGTAAACCTCCTTCACCCCTACAGCATCTCCTCAAAAGAAAATTTAAAAACAAAATCAAACAAAAAACAAAGCAAGCAAACAAACAAAAGCAATTTTAAAAAGCCTCCTTGCTTTTTCTTTCTTGCCTCTCCAATATTTCTTCATATGTCCTGGTGGTATTGGGAGTGGTCTGTCATATAATATACCCTTTTGTCCAATCAGCCTTACTAGCAAATGTTCTTTGCAATAAGCCACTGGTATGGTTCAAGGCCTCTGGTTTCTAGTACATCATCATTCACTAGATCCGTGTCAAAACTTCTCTGAGATATTCTGTGGCAGTCCCAAATCAAGGAGATTCTGTGGGTATGATTCCACAAGAGCAGTCTCTTCACAAGCTCCAGCAGGTCCTAGATGGGGTAGATGTTAGGGTGGACCAACCCAAGGTCTGGCAGTGGGCCAGGGTGGTAGCTGAGCGGATCAATCCAGAACACTGGGGCCACCCTCCTCTGGTGAGGGGGCACAGTCAACTCCCCTACATCCATGCCATCAGGGTCAGTTTTCCCTCACCTGTGGTGTGGGGGTGGGGCCATCTCTCCTAAGAGCAGGGACTTGCTCTCCCATGAGAGTGGAGACCAGCTCTCTTGCTGCAGTGTCCAGCAAGGCAGGGCCAACTTTCCCAGGGCCAGCAAAGGACAGCGTTAGCTCAGCATGGTCCTCTGGTTTCTTTATGGTCCCCTGAGGTCAGACAGGCCACAGATATCAATGTTTTTAATAGACAATGAGGCAAAACACTTTCTGAAGTCTAAATGCTTTATTGTCTTAGGGTTTCTATTCCTGGGAAAAGATGCTATGACCACTACAACTCTTATAAAGGAAGACATTTAATTGAGTTGATTTACAGTATCAGAGGTTTGGTTCATTGTCACCACAGCAAAAAGCATGACAACATGCAGGCAGACATGGTGCTGTATAAAATTATGAAAACAATTTTTTAGGAGGAATATATGTTTTACTCACATTCATTAAATAGGATTATTGAGATATTTGCTTGTTTATTTTAAAAGACAAAAAAAAAATGGGTGTGGCAGCATACAGCAGTAATTCCAGAACCTGGATGACCAACATAAAAAAAAAAAAATGCAGAATTCAAAGCCATTCTAGGTGACATGAGACTCTATCTCAAACAAAAGAAAGAAAACAAAATCATCAATTAAACATGTTTGTTGACTTAGCACATTTTGTAAATATTAAGTTTCCAGCCCCAGCACATTATATTTTCACATATGAATATCTAAATTTAAGAAAGCTAATTAATTTGAACACTCAAAAGATACCTTTTCAAAGTATATGAAGCATAAAATGACTTAACTTGAAATATGCTTTGTTTTATCACTGTATAATTCATTATTTTCTTAAATTGCTAAGTTTTCTCTGAGCGGTCATGAAATGCTAAACTGATAAATATAAGAATTAGATAAAAGAATTGCATCTCTTAATGGCTTTTATATTTTTGTAATAGTTATTACTCATTCTACAATAAATTATAAAATTTTCATCTTTCAAGTTTCTGCATAAAATGCAATTGGCACCGGTGAGTGAAAGCAATGTTGTAATGAATCACAAAATGAAGGCCTGCATTTAGTGAAGGGGCTCTTCCCATTATATTATTTGGCATGTGGAGAATTTTATTACAATTTCTAAAAAAGTGAGAAGGCAGACAAGGAGTGAAATTGAAAGACAGAAAAAAAATTACCTGACACAAAGTAAAACTGTTAGAAAAACGAGCCAGATTCCAATCCTGCAGAAATTCAGCTTCTAATGAGAGAGATTATTAAGGCATCACAATCAAGGAATGAATGTGTGGTTCTACTGAATGGTAACCATAGGCTTGAAGGGTAACCTCCTGAAAATGTTCAGGAGAACACATTTAATTTCTGATAATCATATTTTGTAGTCTGTGCCATGTTCTTGTCTGAGATAAAATACCAACATTTTTATATTCAATTCTCATTTTAAAGTATTTTTTAAATTATGTATATATATACATATACATATATATATATATATGAATATAATTGGCAGATGCTCATGGATGCCAGAGCAACCCCAAGCAGTTGCGAGACACCTGACATGAGTTCTAAGAATCAAACTCAGGTCTTCTGCAAGAACAGAACACATTTTTAAACCACCGAGCCATCTCTTCAGCTCAAACATTTCTCAATTAAATACACATCTACTAAAATCTCTTCAGGTTCTCTTTACTGGTTGATTTTTGTCAACTTGAAATAAACCTAGACATATCTAGAAAAAGAAGCCTCAATTAAGAAACAACCCCTATCAGGTTGTAGGCAAGCCTATGAGACATTTTCTTAAATGACTGACTGGTAAAGGAAAGAGTTCAGTTCATTGTGGTTTATGCCACTCTTGAGCAGGTCATTCTGGCAAGGTAAGCAAGCCAATAGGAGCAAACCAGTAAGCAGTACTCATCCATGGCTTCTGCTTCAGTTATGGCCTCCAGGTTCCTGCCCTGACTTTCCTCAGTGATAAACTGTCATATGGATATGCAAACCAAATAATCCCTCTCCTCTCCTAGCTGCTTTTGGTCATGGTGTTTTATCACAGCAAGAAACTTTAAGACATGCTCTAAAATAACTATATCTGGGTATATCTGGTGTTTCTATTTGAAAAAAAATTAATAAAAACCAGTCTTTTCTTTAATTTTTTCATTAACTGTTCACTCTTTTTATGTAACATCTCCAATGAACATTGCAAAATAACTCCCAAATTTATAAGTAAAAAAATTTCAGGATCTTTACCAAGCTAATGTGAATATAGTCACCATGCATATATATGTATTTCTAAATACAACCTGCTCATCTTATATATTGTTACTGACCATTTGGAATTGGATAACAAATTAGTGTGCTCTCCCCTAGGAAAGACTCCTTAGCCTCACTCTCACTACCTCTTTAGTTTCCTGCAGTTTTAAGCAGGGTTGAAGCCTCAGGGTTTCCCCATCCACTTTGGCTTATCTGTTGTTGTCCCTATTCAGCTCATGTTTGAGCAGTCATGTTGGTGAGACGTTATGCGTGTAACTTCTGGCATTCCTTGGAGACACAAGTCTCCAAGTCTCATAGCAAACTCCCTGGTCTTTTGTCTCTTACAATCTTTTTGTCTCCTCTTCAATAGTGTTCCCTGAGCCTTAAGTCCTGCATTTCTTTTGTATTATCTGGGACTGGTCTCCAGAACTTCAAACTGCATTTTGATTGGTTGTGGTGCTCTATAGTGATATCTGTCTGTTACAAAGAAAAGTTAACTTGAGGGCTGGGGACTACACTTCTGTAGCGGGAAATCATGGATTGTACAGGTGTGGGAGGGGCATGGTCTGCGGAGATGGAACGGAGTGCAGAGAGAGAAGCGAGTCTTCCAGTCCCCGGGCGCAGCGAGGCTACGGGTCCATACGAGTCAACACAACAACTTAGCGTGTTGCTAAAACTTCCTTTTATAAGTGATTCTAACAAAATAAACCTTATTTAAAACATGCCTCTTAGTGACGAGTTTTTACCGTGATAATTGGTGCCCCACGTTGGGCGCCATCTGTTGTAGTATTTTTTTTTTTTGGCCTGTTTGGGTTTGGAGATTTGTGACCTGGCGCACGTATGGCGCCAGCTGCAGTTTGGAACCTGGTTTGTGTGTCTGTGGCTTTTGTCTTTTAAAAGAAATGAATTACATGCTTATATATTTTAACACTGTTTGGCCCATATCTTAAGTATACTATTAGCTAGTTTTTTTTTTTTTTTTTATTAATTTTTTTGCCATGTGGCTCAGCCCGTGGCTGGCCGGTACTTTTTACATGTGTGTTTTTTTTGGGGGTCTGATGTAGAGTGACTAACTCTACTCTCTTTTTATCTGACTGTTTTTGATTTTTTATCTACATCTATGGTGTCTTGCATGGGTCTAAACAGTTATTTATTTATATCATATAGAGATTATTTTATTATTTTTTTTGTCTAATTAAAAAGGAAGGTTTTAATTTTTATATAGCAAAATTACACACAACAGAACAGCTCTCAAGCAAGAATTATAGTCACAATATCTAGTTTATTTGTATTTTAAAATTAAAGAGAATATTTTATTATCTATTTTATTATTGTGAGTTTAAAGTTTTATATCTAATATATCTTTTTTTTTTAATTTTTTTTTTGATTTATTTATTTATTATGCATACAGTTTTACAGAAGAGGGCACCAGACCTCATCATAGATGGTTGTGAGCCACCATGTGGTTTTGCTGGGAATTGAACTCAGGACCTTTGGTAGAACAGTCAGTGCTCTTAACCTCTGAGCCATCTCTCCAGCCCCATCTAATATATCTTTTAAACTAAAAAGAACTATATTTACAATTATTAAACCTTTAACTACATCAAAGACTACAGAAGGATATAATATTATGTAAATAAATAGGAAGTGTAAGCAACTTTTAAAGTCTAGAAAATGACAGAGGTGACATTTATCTGTCTGGACAGTCACTCAAAGTTTTTTTGTAACGTTGGGGCATCTATCTTTAGCCATTAGGCCCAAAGTCTCTGGCAAACCTTTTAGTGATGTAGGAAATCTGACACAGTCTATCAGTTGCTTTTCTTTGTGTCCTGAAGAATGTCTGGCAATGTTTTCTGCAAAGCAGGAACCTGAAGGACCATCTCGGCTTGTTCTGCCCACATTCAGAGGTCACTTTCCTATGGAACTTGCATGTCTAGTTTATACAGCATACTATCAAGCAGTCAATACCAGAACAGTTTCTTGTCTGGTGGCTAACTGTTGCCACAAAGTAAATTTTACATGAAGTTTTTTTTAGTGCCCATCTTTTTCCTGAAATACATTGGTGCTGCCAGGAACAGACCTGTCTCACTGTCCAGAAAAGTCTAAGTTTTTAAAATATCTTAAATGCCATATTTTGTATGTCTTTGAAGTGTTTGAAGACTATCTATCTAACTGAAATACATCTTTGCATACCTATAAAAACCTAACTAACATGACTATAAGTTTGCTTATCATAGTTGACTATTAATCTGCATTTTTCAATTACACATTACAATTTTAAATGAGTTACATCAGCATCATACCTTAATCAAGAGTAGAAAAATACAAACAACATAACAAAATTAACCTTAAGTTTATATCAATGAATCAAAATCTATTTATCTTTTCTAATCATTCTTCTCTGTGGATGTAGTGAGATTATGTTACTACATTGTAAATATTTGTCCTGCTTACTAGTTTAATAAAAATGCTGATTGGCTGAAGGCAGACAGGAAGTGTCTCCAGAGCTACCAGACTAAGAAAACTCTAGGAACAGGCAGAGCAGAGCAGAGATGCCAGAGAATTGCCAGTGAGAAGAGACACTGCAGAGATGCCAAGAGATGCAGAAGAAAGAAGTTGAAATGCTGCTGATAAAAGGTACTGAGCCCCATGGCTGAACAAGATAAGAATTATGGGTTAAGTTAAGATGAAGGAGTTAGCAAGTTATATTCCTGGGCCCTGGGTCATTCAGCGTAGAATTAATTAAGTGTCTGTGTGTCTCTGTGTTTCTGTGTGTCTGCTGGTCTATAGGTCAGAACCTCAGGCCTAGGCCGGAAAGTCCTGGCCAGAAACCTCATTCAACATGTAAATATAGGGACATATTTAAAATGTACTTAGGGACTGTGCTAGCTTTAGTATAGTGGTATTTGCAGGTTCCCCTGAAAAATCCTTGACTTTACTGCTAGCCCTGGATAGATGGTTAGGTTTCTAGAACCAGGCATAATTTTTGTCTTGCTGAATGGGTCTTAAATACAACTAGAGATCTGTTGTACTGTCAAGGTATGTATGCCACCATTACAGGTGTTATCATGCCATGCTGGTTGTTGTTTATCTGGCGATGATTTTATTCCAGTTACATAATATGTACATGCTAAAAACATGGGATAGAGCCAGGAAGACATGGTTGGACTCTTACTGCGGCACAGGAAGCTATGGAAAACGTTAGCCTTTGAGATACTTTTTTTCTTGTCAGTAAAATAACGATGATGGTAACTACTGCTACTTTTTCCTGTTCCTGGTACAAAGAGGAGCTCAGTAAATCACTCTAGTTTACCTGTCCTTTGTAAGGGACAACAGTAAGTGAATAGTCAGAGCAGTGTCCTCTGAGACTTGAGGCTTTAGCAGGTGATTAACAAGGAAAAGTGATTAGAATCATTGTGCTAGCTATTGACTTTGAGTGCAGGGGACTTGATTTTACCTTCTTACAAAGCAGCCATTAGTGCAGCACTGTTTTGTGGATGATAGTCAAAGACTCTGTTACAATACAGTAAGAAGCGTGAAGGTCAAAGAGATGATACAGGAGAAGAACTTCCTTTGGAGATGTGCTCAGGAAATCAGCCATTTTTATTATAAACAATAAGTAAAGCTACTCTTCCTCCTGGGGGAAATACTTCCCAGAAAGGTTTTGATTGAGGACACTGAGATGGAGATTGTTCCTTGAGGCCACACATTTTATTTAATAACTATATTATTTGCAGGCATATTTCTCAATTATTCTTTCGTTGTGTCAGTGAACACTAAGAGTTTGAGATATAGTAAATTCAAGAAGTTGCCAGGTCTACTTTGTTTTTACAAAGCCTCAAAGTCATTGGCAATCTACATTTACTTTCTTACCTCGAGAACAAGCAGGAAGAGGTCAAGAGATTACTGGCTAGGTGCCTGCAAGAATGCCTGAGCACTCAAGAATGAAGTGTGGTGGGGGGAAGGCCTTTTGAGAGCATCTACACAACAAGAAACTCACTTTAAGGCATTTTGGAAGGGGAAAAGGGGGAGAATCCTGTACTTTGAGAAAGTGGGAAAGAATAGAGAGGCGTAGGGGAAAGACACTGTTTTATTTGCTTTCTGTTGTGATAAACATGATCAAAAGCAACTTGGGGAGGGAAGAAGTGACTTCTCCTTATAAGGTAGAGTTTATCATCAAAGGAAAACAGGGTAGGAACTTAAGGAAGGAACCTGGAGGTAGGAACTGAAGCAAAGATTACACAAGAATGCTGACATCTGGCTTGTTCAGCTGCTTGTCATATACAATACATCCCAGGCTACCCCATACATAGTAGGCTGAGCAAGTAGCAATTAAGAAAATGCCTCACTGTCTTCCCCAGGGAAGAGAAGAGCACATCAATTGGTTATCCAATACCAAATGATCGTCCCTGAAAACATACATAGATGTAACATTATACAGATGAAGCAGGTTATATTTAGGAATGCATATAAATAACAATGAAAAATTAAGACTTAACTTGAAAGAGAGCAAGAAAAGGTATATTGGAGGATTTGGAGGGAGAAAGGGAGAGGAAATGATGTAATTATAATCACAAAGAAAGAAGAGAGGAAATGTCTCACAGATGCAACCATTGACCAATCAAATGGAGACAAGTTAAGGGTTCCTCTTTCCCTGTTCCCCTTGTGTCAAGTTGATAAACGATGCTAACTATGACTGACACCTTAGACTTATTTATTGAATGAGGCAGGTATGTGCCTTATCCCTCTGATGTCCAAGATTTCTATGTTCCTTGGTACCTATCGTTTGCCTTAATTCTTGACACTGAGGGGTTTGCTTTACAGACTTAGACAGGCTGTGGCAGCAGGAATCTCAGAATCAACTGTGAGAATTGGCTGCTTGGAATAGAAAGATCCAGAAAAGAGCTGAACCAATCTGTGGGAGTTAGCATTTCTTTCCTGAAGTCTATCCAGGCAGCCTATCACAAACTCACAGACTATATTCCTGATGAGATGTCCTCTAGCAATTGAAAGATTACAGGGAAATATGGTCTGGCTAGCCCCTAGCTTACACCTAACAATTTGGGAATTCCTTGAATGTGCTTGCTGCAAACAATCCTGTGGAATGCCCCAGGTGAGGAATAGTTAAAGCTGCATTCTTTGCATACCCAGCAAGAATAAATGCTGATGCACAGGTACTTGCTGCATCTTTTTTACCTCCTACCTGCCTCCAAGGTGAGAGGGAAAGCTTATGTAGATTTAAAACAATTTTGAAGCTTTTGTGAAGAATAAAGTATACATGGAAATGTAGTAATAAGTTTCTGGCCCATCCAGCTTGTCCTAACCTCAAGGTCTGGACTCACCTGCAGCCACTTAGCTGCAAATAATCACACAAAGGCTTATTATATTAATTACAAAATGTTTGGCTTACGGCTTAAGCTCATTATCTGTTAGCCATTACAACAACTTAATCCATTTCTATTAATCTATGTCTTGTCATGTGGCTCATATCTTACCTGAACTTCATTACATCTTGCTCTTGGTAAGCTGGATCATGTCTCCCATGACTCCGACATTCTTCCCCTTTATCTATCCTTCAATTTCCTGCCTGACTATGAGCTAGCTGGCCATAGGCCAAAACAATTTCTTTATTATACAATGATAATTCACAGAGTACAGAAAGACATCCCACATCACTTGACTGCTAACAGTATGATGTCCAAAATGGACAAACAGATGAAGTTCAGTACATCATTGTTAGGAAAGAATGATAGCAGGAGTGTGGGGCATCTGGTTACATTGTGTCCACAGTCAGGAAGCCAAGAGAGATGAAAGGTAGCAGTCACCTCACTTTTTCCATTGTATTCATTCTATAGCTTCAATGTATGAAATGATACCTTCTGTATTTAATGTGGGTTGTCACACTTCAATTAATGCAACTCAGAAAGTTCCTCACAGACCCAGAGATTTGTCTCCTAGCTGAGTCTAGATCCTATCAAGTTGACAATGACAATCAGTATTAACCATCACAAGTGAACACCTGTCAATCTGGCAGCCAAATGTCATTTCAAAGTCATACTTTCTATTTCTTATCTCCATAAACTCATGCCTATCTTACTGTACAAAATGTATTTATTTCAACTCCAAAAGTTTCTATAGTCTTTAACAATTCCAACACTGTTTAAGAACTCAAAGTTCAAGTATCTTCTGACATTCAAGGCAATGTCTTACTTGTGTGTTGTATGAATCCTACTTGGTCTTAATAAAAACTTGGAGTCAGATGTTGGCATAAGTGCTATAAGATCAGAGAAGCAGAAGAACAAGCCACTAGAGAAACTTCGCATCACTACTGAATCCCCAGGCTGAAAGGAGTAGATTCTGTCTTCATAAGTCCTCAGATTGAATGCCCCTGAGTCCTCAGTCAAAAGGGAAGTGAAGCCAACAAGGAGACAAATGTTGCATCCTCCCACCTTATATTCCTTTTCCTGCCCAGCCATATCACTTTCTGTGTCAAACTTCCTAGTGCTTAGATGAAAGGCAAATGGATCTCTGCCTCCCAAGCACTAAGATTAAAGGTATGTGATAACACTGCTTGACTTCTATGACAAACTCTATGACTGGCTCTGTCCCCTGATCTTCAAGCAATATTTATTAGATTATAAATACTATGTCATCACATTTCCCCTTTTTTGTCAAAAATTTAAAAAACTATAACTAGTATAAGAAAACTATATACAGTATAATAACTATAAAGAATATATAGGCAGTAATTACAACAAGAATGTCTAGTCAATTAACAATTGTCAAATTCAGAGAAAATACTTCATTATTTACCTTATTTATCAAGTAGGAGAGTCCAAAGAATTGTACCTAATTCACTTTCTATCTAATTTTTTTTTTTGCCACTTTGGAAAGCATTTATTCTGGCTCATAGTTTGGGGACACAGTCCATCATGGTAGGGAAGGCACGGTAGCAGGAGTGTGGGGTAGCTAGTCATGTGGCTTCTGCAGTCAGGTAGCAGGAAGAGGTAAATGCTGGTGCTCCTCTTTTTCCCTGTTACACTCCAAGGACCTCAGTCTGTGGAATGGCGCCACCTGAAGTCAGAGTGGCTTTTCCCACCTCAGTTAAACAAAGCCAGACACTTCCTCACAGACATGTCCAAAAGTTTGTCTCTCTTGTGATTCTGGATTCTATCAAATTGTTGATATTGATCACCATTGTCCTACAAGCTAAAGAATTATAATAATCAAAATTTAGGACAATATGGGGAAAACTGCAATTAATACAGTTTTGCTATTTTTAAACATTAAAATAGATATGGCAAGTGAAAATGGCACCTAGGGAAAAGCTGCCTATTTCATCAAGAACTTATTTTCTATTGACTTGAAACTCAATGTTTAAAAGAATCAAGGCAGTTACAGAGGTCATCATGGCTGGGAAACCAGCACACACAGACACTTGCCAACCTGCCTGAATCCAGTTATAAGGCAGCAGTTCCTCCTGTCCCTGTTCCCCCAAACCTAACCTAGGAGCCTACACTGATCTCCAACCTATTTCCTCCCATATTCTGGCCCGTGTCGACTGTATGAAACCACAGCTCACTGTTAATTCAGTTCAGAAGCCAAGGAGATGAGAGGCAGTATTGTCCCCAATTTATTAAAAATAGGAACCGATACATTCCTTTTTTTTTTTTTTTCACAGTAATTTAAGAATTTGACTTTGCAAAGGGTTCTGGGCTTTTAGAATTATGATATGGCTCTTCATGGTTCAAATGCAGAAGATTTAACTTGTGACCACAGCAAGATTTAAATAGCATGTGTGTGGAGTTTCTCTGAGTTCATTATGGGTGTCACTGGCACTTTCCAACAACTGTGTGTATTGGCATTTTGTTGCTGCTTTTGACATGAGGTTCTAAAGATAGGAAAGGGCTCATAGCAACCTTGAGTGCTGCCTTCTCAATGCCTCTGCCTTTCCCCTAGGTGCCATTGTCACTTGCCATATCTAGCCTTGGAGCAACTGCCTATGGTAAAACCATTCATGGTCCCTGACAGGATGCCCTGGCATTGTGTCTCTTAAGGCTGAATCACTTGGTGCTCTGGGGAGATTATACTGGTTATCTTTTTCTGATAAGGTACTCCAAAACATAGTGGCTTAGCAAATATTTTTACTGTTTTTTTTGTGAGTATGTGGCCAGAGAATTTATGGCATTTATGCGGTCAGGCATTGAGGTAGCTTCCTCACTTGAGAAGCCAAGAGTTCCTGATGCTGCTAGTGTGTTAGAATATCCTGCTACTTAATGGGTTACACAATGTAGTAGTTTCCTTTAACAGCCTCCACAGCAGAACTGTTCAAGTCTCTCCAGAGACTTTCATATGTCTACTGGGATGCTCTTCTAAGGACAGTGGGGCTATGGGATTCTATCTAACTTGTAGTACCAGCCAAACATTATCTTTTCATGTCTCTCAAGCTTATACATTTTATAACTCTTTAGTGAATTTCTTTTCTGAATTTGGTAACAAGGAAAACTATCTATTCTTCAACTCCCTCAGAAACTCAAAAAGAAAATAATATAAACTAAGGAAGCAGGAAGTACAAGTAAGTGACTTCAAAAAAAATATGAGAAATGGCAAAAACAGCTCATTGCCTGGACAATCGCCCAGGGTTCCTCTGCAATGTTGGAACATCCATCTTTAGCCTATGGGCCTAGCCTATCTAAAAGACTTATCTTTCAGATAAGCAGGGTATCCTGAAGCAGGATATTTTGAATGGCCTTTCTACTTTGTCTTGACAAGTTTAAGCAGTTAGTTCTTTCTTTTTTGTCCTTCTTGACCCATTTTGGACATTATACTGTCAGCAGTTGAGGCAAGGGTACTTTCTTGCCCAGTGGCTAACTTTTGCCACAAAGAAAGTAAATTCCATATGGAATTTCTTGAATGACCGTTATCTTTTCTGAAGTAGATTGGTGTTGCCAGAAGCAGACATGTCTCCTTGTCAAAAAAAAAAAAAAAGGACCTATATTATTAAGACATCTTAAGTGTCATATTCTGTGGCTTTCTACAGTATTTGAAGAAAATTTGACTATCTAAAATATATCTCTGATCTTGAAAATATTCCTAATATGACTGGAATAGAAAACATTCCATTGATTATAATGACTAACCATTAACTTGCACTTCTTTTTATCCTAATTAGTTGGTAATAATAACTTACAAAGACCAGATATTTGCATTATATTATTAAATAAGCTGTATAGGACAATACATTCTTTTTTTTTTAAACTTTATTTATTTATTTGTCTTGGTGTTTGCCTGGAACTGGAACTACAGACAGTTATTAGCTGCCATGTGGCTGCTGGGAATCAAACCCGGGTCCTCTGGAAGAGTAGACGGTGCTCTTAACCGCTGAGCCATCTCTCCAGCCCCCAGGACAATACATTCTATAATGTATTGTAAAACCATAAACATGTATGTACGATATGTTCTAACAAAGTTAATCTTAAATTTCTATCAACATGCACAATTTGAATACAATATGAAAAAATCCAGTCCAGTGTAAAATATTTAAAGCAAGTAGTTGCTTTTTAAAAGTAGATTCAATAATCTACCTTTTTATCTTATCACATATATGCCCTCCCTTATTTCTTTTGAGAATAGATTTAATAATCTACCCTTTTATCCTATTATATCTGTCTCTATTTGTCCAGAGAAGATTTAATAATCTACCCTTTTTGTATAGCACCTGTGAATACCTATATAATTAACAATAATAATAATAATACAAATTACAAATGTCTGATAGACAATAATGGAGAATAAGCATTCCAATAGGGAATAATAAAGACATAACTAGAACAAAAACCTAGCAATGCAAACACCAAATCCTAGAGCTCTGTGCTCTGTCTGGTACCTGGAAGTCATGGTAGACTCCTCTGGGCTCCAAGGAGGTCAAGTAGCCATACCCAGGAAGTTATGCTCCTGCAGCATAAGCAGTCTCTTTTTGGAGCTGGTTTCATCCTTACACACAGTTGCCCTCAGTGATGGTTCTAGCATCTCCAATATCATAATGTCTCCACTGTGATTTAGGCTTCAGAATTCCTGACAAACACAATGGCTTCATTGCAAGTACTCCAACTCTTTGTTAAAGCTCAGGGTCACAATGCTATAAACTACCATTCAAACTTAGCTGTCTCAGGAAGACAAACATTACTTCCATGCAGAAGGGTGCATAGCTGCAAAAAGCTGGGGAGCAATTACATAAGATTATAATGACCTCCATTTTTTATCCCTAATTCAAGAGGGAACTTGGCAGTTCCTTACTGACTGAGATCCAACCTCAAAATCTGTGCAATCTTGACTGGCACAAAAGGAGAGTGAGGAAAGGGTACAGGGAGAAGGGGGTTATAATAAATATTTCAGGAATGTGACAATGAGTTTGGATTTTATGTGAAACTTTTAAGGATTGGGTTAAATTTGGCTGAACACATACAAATTTCATAACAAAGCAACTGGATAGGTATGAAGGAAAACAGATACACAAAAGTTATATTTAATTTGTCAGAGTTGACTAAGTCTGTTCCAGTCTCCCTGCCCTTCCACTTTATTACACACCCTTTTCTTAGGCCTCTTTTTCCTGAGTGTCTTAAAAAAATGGCTATGTGGGTATGTGCTGAAGGCTGTTTGATGGTAGCTGTTTCCAAGCCTCTGGATTAAGCCTCTAAATCAGGGTATTAAACAACAGCTTATTAAAAGCATAACTACAGTTATTGTAATGAAAGATATTAGAGAAATGGCCATTCCTTTCCTGTCCACTTTCCAAACCACTGACCATTAATTCAGTAAAAGGATTGTCTCTTCCTGAGTTTCTTGCTAGCTCATTAGAGCAAGCATTAAAACCCTGAGAGACCTGGAACCATTTGGAACTGAGTTGATAAGAATGAACGACAACATTGTCTTCCTAGAATTACATAGACTCTATCTTTTCCAGCCAAAAGCATGTCTAACATAACTTTATTTCTGCCAAATCATCTTGCTAGTGGGACTCAATTGTTTAGTTATCACCTTGATATCATCTTGGGTATGATTATCAAGTCTTTGTTGGTTTTAATAAATTTAATTCATCAACAATTTGATTAACAATCATCTGCCAGAACAAAGCTGACTTGAAATTGTCACACTTTGTTTTTGAGCTTTGAATTTGTTTGGGACTCCCAGTACACTCTTAGAGTTTCTCTTTGAGAAACTAGCCTTTGTGGCCCCAGGTACATGGCCCATTGGAACCACTTGCTCTTCTACATAGAGAGGCAGGAGTATAATTATTTGCAGGCAGAAGGAGCTTTATGGTCCTGAGAGGCAGATGATGCTTCCTGTTTTTAACTCTACTGACGAGGTCTGCCTGGAATGATTGCTCCAGGCCTCTTGGTTTAAGTTGGAGATGACACAATACACATCCTTTCACAGGAGCACTCAATGAAAAGGGACCTACTTCAACTTGTAGTCAGATTGTTAATGGCAATAACCTATTTGTGCTTTAGCTATTGCTTCAGGTCTTCATGGAGTTTCCAGGCTGAGAAATGAAGTCATGCTTGTCAATAAGCAGTATAAACTGTGCTTTAAGTAAATCGCTAAATAAATCAGTATCTAGTCCTCTCTAGTTCTGTTGACTATACAGAAATGCCAAATGTTGGCCACATGAAGTACATACTGATAATAGTTTATTTCTTAACTCATTGAGCCTGGGGGGCACCTTTTCTTCAGACTACTGTAAACTGCTAATAATGACTTAAAATACTTATAGAAAATATAACGTCCATTGACTCAGACAATGGGTGCCATTCCACTGCAGTCCCATTTCAAGTCTTGTTCAAATTCTTGAAATAACTTGGTAAAGTAATAAGGGTTTTGGGATTGGCTCTCATTCAAATAAAAAAAGCAGCATTTTGTCATTTTTTTTCCTCTTTCCTTTGGTAAAGACACTCTACCCAGTGTCTAGGCATGAGCCCAAGAAAAGGAAGCTCAGACTTGAGCCAAAGACGTCTGGGAAGTTGTAAAAAGTCACTAAAGTATATATGAAACTGTGAATCAGGATGCTACATTTCCTTCATGTCATCAATGTGTCTCATTTGCTCTGGTTCAACCTCCTGGATGATATGATCTCTAAGGGATACTATGCAATCTCATTGGTGGTTCTTACATTAGTCTGTGCAGCTGACCAGTCATGGCAGGTGCTTATGTGTGCTCTTTACTGAATTACCCAGAGATCTTTGGTCCTGGGTATCTTCACCAGAATGAGAAGCACCAAAGACTCAGCACCCAGAGGCCACCACAAAAAAGTTTTAGGATGTGTCTCCTCTGCAAGGCAATCTGGGGTTTCCTCAAGTAGGCTAGAATCCTGGAAAGGCCCCCAAACTGTTAAGAATGAGATTGAGGTCACAAACCAATAGACTACAACTCAAATTTAGATGTATTAGCAGAACAAACTTTACTTCTGTATAGTAGAATATATAGCTGCAAAACTCTGAAGAGTAAGTAAGCTGAAGCATAAATCTAATTAATCCTATCAATAAAAACCAGGAGTCAGATATTGAACTAAGAACCTGAAAGATCAGAGAACCAGGGGAGTAGCCACCAGTGACATTCTACTTTTTCTGTTTCTCTTACCACCAAAAGGGCTAATATCCTCTCAGCCTTGCTTTGTCACTTTCTTTAAAAACCCTTACCTAACTTCTGGACTCGAGGCCAAAAACCCTCCACTGTGCTGGAACAAAGGGTTTCAACCAAGGTTCATTTAAACCTGTCCAAAACAATAAACTGATCCTGATGCACTTACATTGAATCCAGCTCCCTGGTGGTTTTTTGGGAACCCTTGACACAGGTACAACATTTGGTACATTGTCCAGGAACCTCCATGACCCCAAGGATTCTGGGCTGAAGGGTCTGTCACTGAGTGGTGCTGAGTGGTGTTTATCTGAGTAAGTGTTGAGAATGTTGTCTGGCATCTGCCTCACTTTGTCCTTATTTAGTGTTATTTCTGGGGTGCATTGTTTCTAAGGTACACTCAGATTGTTGATCATGACCAGACCAAGTTAAGAGCATACATGTTGGAGAACTGGGGGCATGAAAGGCAGGATACAGTGAGCGTTTTATATCTGTTGAGGTCATGGGCCTTAAATCTGTAGGGCTGGAAGACTTCCAGACCCCAGAGGCAGAGATGCAGTGGGTGCTTCAAATCTGTTGAGCTCAGGGACCTCAAAATCTGTAGGGCTGGAAGATCTCCAGACCCTAGTTTTGAGGACACAGCAAGTACCCCATAACTGTGATGAAAACAGTACTCCAATCTGTATGGGGACAGATTGCCCCACATTTGTAGTAAATGCCATGAGACAGACAATTTCACACTTGATGGAGTTCTCAAGCAGCCCACTGATTGGTAGCTGAATATTGCCAGAATGACTCAGTACCAGACTGTATTGCTTAACCCTGCCAGAATAACTTTCCACCATCAACTCTGAATCCAGCTACTCTACTGCTCGATCAACCCTATCTAAACCTGGAAGCACCACTGTTTGACTGCTCCAGGATCCTGGCCCAGATACACAGTAGCATTAGACCAGACTTGTGGGACATCCTGTTGCCCAATGCAGAGGCTGCCTGGTATACTGATGGCAGCAGTTTTGTGCAAGATGACCAAAGGTATGTGAGAGGTAGTTGCTACTGCAGAGCCAGTGCCACCTGGGACATCTGCCCAATAGGTGGAGCTGACAGCCCTAACTAAGGCATTAGAACTGGAGCAAGGGCAGAAGGTTAGCATCTACACTGACAGCCAATACCTTCCACCATGGCACATGTGCATGGGGCAATATACAAAGAAGGGGACTGCTGATTGAAGAAAGAAAAAGTATTAAAAATAAAGATGAGGTCCTGGTCCCCCTAAAACCCTATGGTTATCCAAGAAACTGACCATTGTCCATTGCCTAGGGCACAGAGAATGGATGGATCTATCCTCAGGGACAACAGTCTGGCAGACAGAACCACCTGGCAGGTGATACTCCAGACTGATATAGTTTTTGCATGTGTGTTGGTGAACCCTGGGGCACTTAGTATACCAGAGAGTCCTGGGTATGCTAAGGATGATCTTTCCTGGATCAAGACTCTCCCCATGACCCAATGTACAGATGGGTGGTGGAGAGATACAGATAGTAAAATCATCTTGCCTGAGCATCTGGGAAAGATCCACTGAACCCCTCATATGGGAACACGGAGAATGAAGGACCTTATTGTAAACATTGTCACCAACTGCAAAGTCTGTCAGCTCACTCAATGCTGTTGCCAACCCTGAAAGCCCTGGGTCTCAACTCAAGGGCAGAAACCTGGAGCCTACTGGGAAGTGGACTTTACTAAGATAAAACCTGGCAAGTATGGTTACAGGTATCTGCTAGTTTTGTTACACTTTTTCAGGATGAATAGAGCCTTTCCCATCAAACATGAAATAGAGCAGTTACTTGAAGACATCCTATCCAGGTATGGATTTCCAACCATGATAGGGTCAGACAATGGGCTAGTTTTTGTTTCTCAGGTAAGTCAGAATTTAGCCACCTTTCTGGGGGAGTGATTGGAAGTTGCATTGTGCATACAAACCCCAGAGTTCAGGGCAAGTAGACAGAATAAACTGTACTCTAAATTGACCCTGGAGGTTGGCAGAGACTGGGTGGCTCCCTTTGCCTTATACAGGACCAGGAACTCCCCTTATCAGATGACACTAACCCCATTTGAATTTATGTTTAGCATCTCTTGACCCATCATCTCCAACCTCCAGGTGGATTTGCTGGCAGAATTAAATAACCAAGACCTTCTTGATGGTACATGAGGAGCCCAGTGGGCCCACAAGGAAGTGTGGCCTAAGCTCAGGCCTTCTATGAATCCAGTGTTCCCCTTGACAGGTTTCAACCAGGGGCTGGGTCCATGATAAGAGACATTGCCTAGGGTTGTTGGAACCCAGTCTGCTTATCATGACCACATCCATCAAGGCTGGCCGCATAGCCATCTGGATCTACCATTCTCATGATAGGCCAGCAGACCCCTTCACACTCAAGGAAGATTTCCTGAGTGAAGAATGGGAAGATCCAGACAACTCTTTCAAAGTGGTAGCATGGCTCCTACTGATGATTTTGCTTGCTGAGACTTGGGCCTCAGGAAGTACATGGACTCCTTGGAATCAGACTTGAATGGAACTAGAGACAGGAGAGTCCCATGATTGGAACTCTCAGAGACAAGTCAGAGGGGGAAATATGAAGGCATGAATTTATCATTACAAACCTTTATTTTAGAAAAAGAAAAAGAGCATTTAATGCCTGAGGGCAGGGCCCAGGTCTGAGTATGGAAAGAATCTCAGAAATGTGCTGGACAGCCAATAGATTCAAAAAAATTAGTCTTGCACCGAAAGTGTAGCCAATGGTTGCTGTATCCCATACTTCTTTGCCCAATCCTGGAATCTCAAGATGTGTAGGACCCTGCTTATGTATGCTTTTCCTTAAAAGCCCCTAATCTCTGGGCTCAAGGCGAAAACCCTTTGCTGTGTCAGAACAAAGGGTTTTGACCTGGGTTCTTTCAAACCTGTTGTTCAAAACAATAAACTGACCCTCATGTGCTTACATTGAATCCAGCTTCCTGGTGATCTTTGGGTATCCCTCAACATAGGTGCAAAAAGTACAACATAGACAATGTCACAAGCTCTGCTGCCAACTTTTCGCTTCTGCCTCCTTTGAATCCAGTTGCATCTGCCTCTGTATGCTGACTCTGAGGGAAACACTTTCCTACATTAATGTTGTCGAGCAAGGACCTGCTTTAGCAGTATCTTCTGTTTAGGCTCGCCTTTTTGCTATATTTTTCCCTCCTTCTTTCCCTCCCTCTTCCCCTCTCTTCCTCCCTTTTTTTCTTTGTATGTGTGTATGTATTCATACATATGTGTGTGTACGTGCATGCGGAGACCAAAGGTCAACTTCAGATATTGTAAATCTTTCATTTATTTATTTATTTATTTATTTATTTATTTATTTATTTATTTATTTATTTTGAGATATGTTATTTAACAAAGTCTAGAATTTGCCTAGTATGCCACACAGGCTGACCAGGAAGTCTCAGAAATCTGCTTGTCTCTGTGGCCCAGTTCTGGGACTAAAAGTTTGCATGTGGCTTTTAAAACTGGGTTCTGGGTAATCTCAGGCACTTTTCATACTGAACTGTATCCCAAAGCCTAGGTTTCTCTTTTCCTTTTTTTAAAAATTTATTTGCATATTTATTATTGCTTATTTTACATCATGCACCCCATCAAACTCAGTCATCAGACCTCTCAGATTCATGCCCACTCTTATGATTTCCCCATTTACAAAAATGCCCATTCATGCTGCTCATTTACTTACTGGAGCATAATTAAATTTCTTGTGGCCAGACCCTTAAAGAAAACAAGTGTTTCCTCACCCACACCCCTGCCAGAGGCCATCAATGCAGAAGTGAGACACTATGTCATTTAACTGTGTTCTAGTCTTGTGTACAATGACCTCTCTCTCTCTCTCTTTCTCTCTCTCTCTCTCTCTCTCTCTCTCTCTCTCTCTCTTTCTCTCTCTCTCTCTCATCCACTAATCAGTGAGTACATCCCCTGCTTCTCTTTCTGGGATTGTGATATCTTGCTCAGGAGGATATTCTCCATATCCATCCATTTGCCTGCAAACTTTAGAATACCATTTTTTCTTACTGATGAGTAGTACTCCATTGTGTAGATGTACCACAGTTTGTTAATCCATTCCTCGTTTGAGGGGTATCTAGGTTGTTTCCAGGTTTTTGCTATTACAAATAATGCTGCTATGAACATAGTTGAGCTAGTGCTTTTGGGAAGCAAATGTGCTTTTTTAGGGTATATGGCTAAAAGTGGTATTTCTGGATCATTGGGGAGATTGATTCCTAGTTTTCTGAAAAACTGCCATACTGCATTCCAGAGTGGCTGAACAAGTTTACACTCTGACCAATAATGGAGGAGTGTTCCCCTTGCTCTGCATCCTCTCCAGCATAGGCTGTCATCTGTGTTTTTTTTTTTAACTTTTTTTTTTCATTTGTCTTGGTGTTTTTGCCTGGAACTGGAACTATAGACAGTTGTGAACTGCCATGTGGGTGCTAGGGATTGAACTCTGGTCCTCTAGAAGAGCAGTCCATGCTCTTAACCTCTGAGCCATCTCTCCATCCCTGTCATTTGTGTTTTTAATCTTAGCCATTCTTACAGGTGTAAGGTAGTATCTCAAAGTTGTTTTGATTTGCATTTCTCTGATGGCTAAAGATGTTGAGCACTTTTTAATGTCCCTTTCAGGTCCTGCTTCACAGTCTCAGCCTGTTTTAGCAGCTCCTTTCTGTTCTCAGTGTGCTGTCAGAAAGAGAAACCAATTGAGCTGCCTAGAAAAGGTTTTAAAGATTTATTTATTTATTATGTATACAGTATGTAGAAGAGAGCACCAGATCTCATTATAGATGGTTGTGAACCACCATGTGGTTGTTGGGAATTGAACTCAGGACCTCTGAAAGAACAATCAGTGCTCTTAAACTTTGAGCCATTTCTCCAGCTCTGGTTGTTTTTAGTACTAGATTATTGAGGAATCTTCATTTGGCTTCCATAGTGACTGTACCAACTTACTTTCCCACCAACAGTAAGTAAAGTATTCATCTTTCCCCAAATTCTCATCAGCATTTGCCATCTATTTTCTTGATGATAGCAATGCTGACCAGGTTGAGATAGAATCTCAACATATACTTAATTTGCATTTCCCTAATGGTTAATGATGTTGAATATTTTTTAAATGTTTATGAACGATTTGTATTTCTTCTTTTGAAAACTCTCTGTTCAGATCTTTACCCCTTCCACTCTTCATGGAAGTCAAGTTGCAAAGCTTGGCAACTGCCTATATAATAAGGGTGATGAAGAAAAAGAAAAGAAGCCATATTAGTTGAATTAAGCCCAAATGGAAGTCAACCACATGATAGTGAGGAGTGAAAAATTACAAAGTACAAAAAATGCAGACTTCAACTCTGGCCAACCCTAAAAAAATAAAAATAATAACAGGTGAAAAGGAAAAGTTATACTTTTATTAACTAGGACTTAGAAAGGCAAGTGCACTGATGTGAGATGTCTTTCTGTACATTGTAAATATGCTTTATTACCATTGGTTAATAAAGAAGGTGTTTTGGCCTGTGGCAAGGCAGCTTAGCTTAGTGGCAGGTGAAAAATCCAAGCAGAAATAGAAAAAAAGAAGGATAGGGTCAAAGAGATGCTGCAGGCTGCCACCCAGAAAGCAAGATGTAATGAACACAAGTAAAGCCATGAAATGTGTGGCAATACCTAGATTAATATAAATGGGTTGAATTAAAAGAGCTTAGTTGGTAATGAGCCTGAGCGATAGGCCAAACAGTTTGTAATTAAAATAAGCCTCTTAGTAATTATTTTATAAACACCTACAGGACTGGAGTGGGGGAGATTCCTCTGGACCATGGACCCTAATGGACAGAAAACTTCCAGCTACAGTGCACCTAATAGAGACACATGTCAGCTCTTCACCAACTTCATCAGGGGCATATTTTCTGAAAAGAAAAATAACATTATCACATTCCAGTTAACTATGTCTCCCATTTCTAGAATATGGCTATAGGTGAAACTGCTTCCTGAGGAATGGTCCCTTATCCAGGAGATAGATTTGCCTAATTGGATTGACTCATAGGGGCAGAAATCAATGACATGCCTCCACTCAGAAGCAGATTCCATTATTTCAGATAGGAGGTAAATGGACTTTTTCTAAATGGACTTTTGATGCTATTGTAACACCCCTCCCTCTCTTTGAAGAGATAAACCTGCCAAAAGCCAAAGCCTGTATTTGACTTTTAGTATCACTATGTTAGCTTAGCCATTTCCAGTTTATGAGTTAGCCATGTTTATAGTTAGCCATTTGCCAGAAATTACATGACTTGCCCAAGTTGCCAGGAATAGCTTTAGAAAGACCATGGGACCTTGGGACTGTCTGCCCATGGGGGAGATGGAGAGATGTAGAGAAGAGAGAATGACCTGATGTGGTGGGAGGGGGAAGGGATCTTGAATAAGGATATACAAGGATAGAAAGTGTGACTTCTTCATAATAATAAAAAAGAGAGAGAAAAAAAAGAAAGGAACACCTATGCAAATTATCTGCAGCTAAGACATTCCACAGATTAGGTCTCATGGCAACCCTTCCCCATGATTCTCTGCCCTGCTGACCTCCTTCTTTACTATATAAACCCCCTGAGAAAAATAAAAATCACCCAGCTTGAACGGAATACTGTCTTGCTTTGTCATTCTTCGTGTCTCTTGCACCTTCCATTTCTTCCCTCTAGGTGGCAGGTCCCTATTTTTTTGTCCCGCTGGTCAGGACATAACCCTAAAATAATTTAAGAAATGTATAATCTGTTTTTTACTGTTCTGTTTATTTTCTTGAAGTTTACTCTTGAGATACTTTGTGTATCATATATATTAACCTTCTGTCAGATATATAGCTGACATTTTTTTCCATTCTGTCTGCTGTCTTTTTGTTAAGTTTCTTTTGCTGCACACCTGTTTAATTTTATGAGTTCCCATTTGTCAATTTATTATTATTATTATTATTATTATTATTATTATTATTATTTATGTGAATTGTTGTTTTGCCTGCATGTATAACTGTGTAAGGGTGTCAGATTTTGGAATTATGACAGTTGTTAGCTGCCATGTGGATGCTCGGAATCAAACTCAGGTCCTCTGGAAGAACAGTCAATGCTCTTAACCACTGAACCATCTCTCCAGCCCAAAAATAAATATTTTTTTTAAAAGAAAGTTATCTGTGAGTATAGCTTACAGAATATTTTGTATCTTTTCATTTGTCAGTTTCAGACTTTCAGTTATTACTTTGAGATTCTGATCCATTTAGACATCCAATTTTTCCAACACCATTTATTGAAAAATGCTGTCTTTTCTCCAGTGTGTGTTCTATATTGTTCCCAGTTTATTTCTTTATTGCTGTGATAAAATACACTGAACAAAAGCAACTCGAGGGAAGGAAGAGTTTATTTTATCTTAAAATTCCCAGGTCACAGCTTATTTTCAAAGGAACTAAGGGTAGAAATGCAAGGCAGGAATCTGGAGACATGAACTGAATCACAGACCATAGAGCACTGCTTTTTTCTCATGACTCATTGGTTTGCTTTTTTATTCCATCTAGGACGTCTTTCTCAGGGGTAGTACTAGTAACAGTGAACTGAGTCTTTCCACATCAATCATTAATGAAGAAAATTATCCCACAAAGTTACTTACAGGCCAATTAGATATATTTTCTCAGTCAAGGGTTCCACTTACCAGATGGTGCTAGTTACTGTCAAGTCAACAACAACAAGAACAATCTAACTAGAATAATTACCCTCTTGCCAACATGATACAGAAATCCATCACTATTAAACTTTAACCTTTCCTTTATTGTTTGTCCCCAAACACTTTAAAATTTTGTCTCTTTAAACTATCCAAGTCTCTTTAAAAGTCCAAAATCTCTCAATAATGGGTTCCTTCTATAAGATTAAAAAATATATATACTTCAAGATTCAAGAGGGAAGAACCAGGGCACAGATACAATAAAAAAAAAATCCTCAGTGGAAATTAAATCCTGTAGTTCAGTATCCTACATGTGGGATTCCCTCATGATCTTCTGGGATACAAAGGACTTCGGTAGCTCCATCTTTCTGGCTTTACCATTCACAGCCCATCCAGCTAAAACCAACTTCACCCATACCTGCTGATGTCCTTGGTCCTCTGTCCTGGTGTCTCCAATATGCTGTGATGTGCACTGCAACTGAGGCTTCATTTTTACACATGACTCTCCTTCTGAGCTCTCTTTGGGGTCTACTACCCTGACACATGGCATCAAGCCTCAGTTTCTTTTTATAATGTCTTAATTCCTCCAAAACTCATATCATGTATGACATTCTTATACATCATCAAGTTTTGCTACCAGTTAAGATGTAGCATTGACCTCCTTGGACCACACCTTTTTTTTCTGACCTTAAAAAAATATTCCTCAGATAATTTCATCTCCATGGTGCTGATCTCTTATTAATCTCAGATTATTTTTCAAATATATCACAGAATTAATCTTACCAGAGTATTTTTAAAGACACTCAAACTTTAACAAGCAATGTCTCCACTGTGTGCACTGTTCTCAGAATTATCTTCCAGGTTTCCATAAGTGCTCCTCATTAAATTCTTGAGTACCCAGTGGGTTTTCCAGTCTAAAGTTCTAAACTCTTCACAATCCTCCTGAAAAAAACAACATTGAGTCTGCCACAGCAACAGTTAACACTCTATTACCAATTTTTGCATTGTGTTTCTATTGCTATGATAAAACACCATGACCAAGGCAACTTAAAGAAAGAAGAGTTTATTTGGGATTTAATGTTCCCAGAGGGTTAAGGTCCATAATGATGGAGACAGCATGACAGCATGAGGTAGACATGTAGCTGGAAGCAGAGTTCTGAGTGCTCACATCTCAAACTCCAAGCAAGAAGCAGAAAGACCACATTTTGAAGTCTACCTTCAATGACATACTTCTTCCAATGAGATCACACCTCTTAAACATACTCAAAGAGTGTTACTAACTGGGACCAAGTATTAAAATACCTGAGACTATAAGGGATATCTCATTCAAATCAACACAAGGAAAAAGGATTTATTTGGCTTACAACCTCAGTCCATCATTCAGAGAAGTCAAAGCAGAAAGTCAAGGCAGGAGGAACTTGAAGCAGAAAACATGGAGCAATGCTGCCTCCTCGTGACTCATTCTGCATGCATTTTTCTACAACCCAAGACAATCTTCTCAGTGGTAGCCCCATTCACAGTGGGCAAACAGAACACAGATGAGCAAGTACTATATAGTAAGATATAGAATCCTTTGGGTATATTTCCAAGAGTAGTATAGTTGGATCTTGTGGTAGGTCTATTTTCAGCTTTTAAAAGTATACCCACACTGATTTCTTTAATGGCTGTATTATTTTATACTTCCATCAGCAATGAATGACTGTTACCCTCTCTTCATGTCCTCACCAACATCTGTTATGATTCCTTTTCTTAATCTTGGATTACTAATTTGAGTAAGATAAAATCTAAAAGTAATGTGTGTTTGAATTTTCCATGTGGCTAAAGATTTGAATATTTCTTAAAGTACCTCTCATCTCTTTGTGTTTTATCTTTTGAAAACTATTAAGGCTTGATTTTAAATTGAATTATTAGTTTTCTTAACATTTCTTAATATTATATTCTTTTAGTTCTGTGTATGTTCTAACCTTTTGTCAGATTATGAAAAAATTTTGCCCATTCTTTAGGTTACTTCTTTGCTTGTATAATAGTATCTTTTGCTTTTTAGCTTCACGAGGTCCCATTTATTAATTTATTTATTGTTAATTAATTGGTATTAAAGCCTATGCTATCTGGTTCTTGTTCAAAAATAAGTCCTGTGTCAAGGAGTTCAAGTGTATTCTCTACTTTTTCTTCTATTAGATTCAGGGGTTCTGGTCTTATGTTGAGGTTCTTGATCCATATGGAGGTGAGTTTTCTGGAAGGATGATAAACATGGACAGATCTATCTTCATTTCTTTACATGAAGTTAACCACTTTTACCAGAACCATTTGTTAAAGATGCTATCTTTTCTCCAGCATGTATTTTTACTTCTGTGTGTGTGACAGAGCAAGAGAGAGAGACAGACAGAGACAGAGAGAGGGAGGGAAGTGGAGAGAGGAGAAAGAGGAGGAGGAGGTGGAGGAAGAAGAAGACCCATAGGTGTAAAGCTAGGTGGGGTCTCTCTCTTAATCTCTCTCTCTCTCCTATCTTCATTTTGTTGGGTATAGTAGTCTAGGTTGGCAGCCATGCTCTTTTAGTGTCTGTCTAACTTCTGACCAAGCCCTTCTTGCTTTCATCGTTTCCATTGAATAGTCAGGAATTATTCTGATGCATCTGCCTTTATAGGTAAGTGGGGCCCTTTTCTTTTACAGCTCTTAAAATTTTTCTTTTTTCTGTGTGTTTTGTGGCTTGATTATTATGTGGCGAGCAGACTTTTTTGGGGAGTCAAATCTACTTGGTGTTCTGTAAGCTTTTTGTATTTTTATAGGCATTTCCTTCTTAAGTTGGGAAAGTTTTCTATGATTTTATTGAATACATTATTTGTGCCTTTGTGCTGGTATTCTTCTCCTTTTTATATTCCTATTATTCTCAGGTTAGGTCTTTTCATGGTGTCCCAAATTTCCTGAACATTTTGTGTTATGATTTTTTTGGCTTTCGTGTTTTCTTTGACTGATGTATCTATTTCCACTATTGAGTCTTCCTTCCACTCCAGAGATTCTCTCTTCTCTCTCTTGGATTCTGTTGGTTATGCTTGTATCTGTAATTCCAGCTCTTTTCTTCAGGATTTCTATTTCTACCTTTGCCTCATTTTGTGCATTTTTTATTACTTCTATTTCATTTTAAGTTCCTGGAATGTTTCTTTCATTTTTCGCTTTTTCTTTTCTTGGTTTTCTTTCAAGGATTTGTTCATCTCTTCCAATTTTTTGTTTGTATTTTCTTCTATTTCTTTAAGAAATTTTTCTTATATCCTCTTTGAAGGCTTCAATAATATTCATAAAGGTGTTTTTGCTGGTGTTTTCTTCTGTTTCCTTTGCATTGCTCTGTTTAGGTCTTGTAGTTGTAGAACCACCAGTTTTTTTCTGGTGTTGCCTTATTGTTCTTTATATTGTTATATGTATTCTTGCATTGGCATCTGCCCATGACTTCAGTGGTTCACAATTAGCTCCTAGTCAGTTGTGGCTAGAGGGCTTGTGTGTCTTCTGTCTGCTCTGAGCAAGAAGTCTGTTCGATCTCTGACTTTCCTCTGGACAGGGGTCTGAGTTTCAAAGGCCTCAGTCCTTGTCTGATGACATAGTTCACCCTGGATTTGGGGCCAACTGCATAAGGTCCCTTCTTTTAGGGGTTCCTGGAGGAGGCCCCTCACAGCTAAAGCCTAGGGTCTGTCTGCTGGCAAGAGTCTGAGATCAGACACTTGAGTGTGACCCCTGATCCCAGAAAGAAATTCTTTGGATAGACGGCCCACATGCTGGAATCTGCTCACCTCTGACTCTGTTCTGGACAGGGGTCTTGGTTAGTTTATTTACTTGTTTATGTCAAACCATTTCTGTGTTTCTGGGATGAAGCCAACTTGATGATGTGGATATTCTTTTTACCGTGTCTTTAAATTAGGTTTGCAAGTATTTTATGGAGATTTTTGCCTCTATATTGATAAGATATATTGGTCTATAATTTTCTTTGTTGTTGTTGAGTCTTCATGTGGTTTTGGTATGAGCAAATTAGTGCTTTCATAAAAAGAATTTATAAATATTTCTTCAATTTCTATTTTGCAGAATAATTTGAAGAGTATTGACATTGTTTTTTCATTGAAGATCTGATAGAATTTGGCTCTGAAACCATCTGAGCCTATACTTTATTTTTGGTTAGGGATTCTTAGTTACTGTTTCTATTTCACTGGGAGTTATGAGTCTGTTCTATGTGATTTTTCTGTTGTTTTCATCCTGGCTCAAGTTTGTTTTGTTGAATATGTATCAGAATATCCATCCATTAATTTAGGATTTCCTGTTTGCTGAAATACAGATGTTTAAAGTATGGTCTTGTGAATCTCTAGATTTCCTAATGTCTCCTTTTTCATTTTTAATTTTATTAGTTTGAATTCAATTTATCTTGGTTAATTTGGCTAAAGTTTTGTCAATATTATTTTTTCTAAGAATCTACTTTTTATTTTATTGATTCTTTGCATATTCCTAAATTTCTGTTTTGTTAGTTCAGACCCAAGTTTGATCATGTTCTGTGTATTCTTTTCAGGTGTTGTCTCTTTTTCTAAAGATTTTGAGTGTATCAGAAAGTTATTAATATCAGAAAGTTTTAAGTAGGCAATTAGTCCCATGAAATTGCCTCCTTGAACTGCCTTTATGGTGACACACAGTTTTTGGTATGTGTGTTTTCATGTTAATTCAGACCTTACAAGTTTTGAATTTTCTTCTTGATTTCTGTCTCGACTCTGTTCTCATTCAGTAAGGATTTGTTATTGTCCATGAATTTGTGTGCTTTCTACTGTGTCTATTCTTGTTGATATCCAAAGGTAAGCCATGGTTGTAGCAGGAAATCTGAAGCTACACAGATAAACCACGCTGGAGTGCTGAGCCGGATGGAGCGTGGTCGACTGGGGGAAAACGACAAAAGAGGGATGTGCTGGAAGATGGAAGCGGACACGCGTCACTGGACGAGTGGCGTGGTGTAGGAAGGAATATGCGACTGGGACTGCTCCTGCTCTCTGCGGATCATTCCTGCTCTCCACAGATCATTCCTGCTCTCCAAGGATTGTTCCTGCTCTCTGTTGTTGGGATCGCTCCTGCTCTCTGCTTCTCCACCCTCTCCTACCTTTTCTCCTCCTCCCCTGGAAAAATCCCTGTTATGTAAGTAACTTTTAAATAAAAATCCTTATTTAGCATATATTTCATGGTGGGTTAGTAATGCAATAATTTCTGGCCTGACGTGGTGCTGACTCCACGGAACCCAGCCCGGTTCCTCAGCCTCCGAGCGAGCTGCTATTTTGGTTTCTGGACTTGTTCCCAGCCACGCATGCTCGGATCTCCTGAGAGACCAGATTGAGCTGGTGGCGGTGGCCCCGTAAGATTTGTTGAAGGAAACAAAGGCTGCACGAGGAATCCCTTCAGTCACCTCTACTGCCGCTGATGATCACAATTGTGACATCTGCTGTCTGTAACCCCTCATTACATCTGAGTAAGGTAATTTTTTTTCTTTTCTTTTCTTTTTTTTTATAACACCAAGGGAAATTGAAGTTGTTAATTTTTTCACTCTTTTTCTTCTTTATTTATTTTGTATCAAGAAAAACAGTAAAATTAATTTAAAATGCTGATAAGTTAACAATAACTATAAAGAAGATAAAAATCATAAGCATGACTTATCAAGGGAGATAATGAAAATAAGATTGCAACACATATAGTGACTTTGTGTTCAGCTTCCCTCTGAATTTTTTTTTTCCATCCCTGTATATCCTTATTCAAGGTCCCTTGCCCCTCCCACCACATCAGGTCATTTTTTCTTCTCCACAACTCCGCATCCCCTCCCTGGGAAGGGAGCAGACAGTCCTATGGTCCTACTGACCCAATAATGCTTGGATCAATATCCACTCCTGGCAAATCCAGTTTTGTCCCCCTTCCCTCAAGAGTGAGTCAGGTGTTCCTATAGTTGGGTGGGATCCGAAGGGTCAGTCCAGGGTGTTTCTGATCCCAAGCTGTTCAGTGGTTGTGGTTTGCAGCTTGGGCATGCTTAGCTTTTTTTCTTTTTTGTTTGTTTAGAGACCACTAATTCATTGATTCTTTGTATTGCTCTTTTTGTTTCAATTGTATTGATTTGAGCTCTAAGTTTGATTATTTCCTGCCATCTATTCCTTCTAGGTGAGTTTGCTTCTAATTGTTCTAAGGCTTTCAGCTGTGCTGTTAGGTCTCTAGTGTGGGATTTCTCAAGGTTTTTCATATAGGCATCTAGCGCAATGAATTTTCCTCTGAAGACTGCTTTCATTGTGTCCCACAAGTTTGGATATGTTGTGGACTCATTTTCATTAAATTCTAGGAAGACTTTGATTTCTTTCTTAATTTCTTTCTTGATCTAGAGATGGTTCATCTGAGTGATGTTTAGTTTCCATAAGTTGGTAGGCTTTCTTTGGGTTTTGATGTTGTTGAACTCTAACTTTAGGCCCCGATGGTCCGATATGTTACAAGGGATTATTTCCATTGTTTTGTATCTGCTGATATTTGCTTTATGACCAATTATGTGGTCAATTTTTGAGAAAGTTCCATGAGGAGCTGAGAAATATGTATATTCCTTTGCATTTGGGTGGAAGCTTCTGTAGATATCTATTAAATACACTTGCATCATAACCTCCTTTAGACTCCTTGTTTCTCTCTTGAGACTCTGTCTGGTTGATCTATCCAGGGTTGAAAGTAGAGTATTGAAGTCTCCCACTATTAGGGTGTAGGAATTGATGTGGGATTCAAGCTTTAGCAGTGTTTCTTTTACATAAGTAGGTGCTCTTATATTAGGGGCATAAATATTCAAGATTGAAATCTTCTCTTGACCAATTTTTCCTGTGATGAATAAGTAGTGACCATCTTGGTCCCTTTTAATTGCTTTTAGCTTAAAGTCTACTTTGTTAGATATTAGGATTGCAATGCCAGCTTGCTTCTTAGGACGATTTGACTGGAAAATCTTTTCCCAACCCTTTATTCTAAGCCTGTGTCTGTCTTTGCAGTTGAGGTGTGTTTCTTGTAGGCAACAGAAGGATTGCTTCTGTTGTTTTATCCATCTTGTTAGTGTGTGACATTTTATAGGAGAGTTGAGTCCATTGTTATTAAGGGAAATTAGTGACCACTCATTGATATTTCCTGCCATTTTTGGTGGCAACTTGTTTATATTTCCTTTCTCTGGAGTATTCTTCTATGGAATTATGGATTGTTTGTAATTTCTTGGGTGTATCTGGGGTCCTTAGGTTGGAGTTTTCCCTCTAATACTCTTTGTAGTGCTGGATTGGTAGATAGATATTCTTTCAGTCTGACTTTGTCCTGAAATACTTTGTTTACTCCATCTATGGTGATTGATAATTTTGCAGGGTATAGTATTCTAGTTTGGCAGTCATGCTGTTTTAGCATCTGTATAACTTCTGACCAAGCCCTTCTAGCTTTCATCATTTCCATTGAATAGTCAGGCGTTATTCTGATGGGTCTGCCTTTATATGTAAGTTGGCCCTTTTCTTTAGCAGCTCTTAAAATTTTTTCTTTGTTCTGTATGTTTTGTGGCTTGATTATAATGTGGCATCCTGACTTCTTTTTGGGGTCATATCTATTTGGTGTTCTGTAAGCTTCTTGTATCTTTATAGACATTTCCTTCCTCAGGTTAGGGAAGTTTTCTTCTATGATTTTATTGAAAACATTATCTGTGCCTTTGAGCTGATATTCTTCTCCTTCTTCTATTCCTATTGTTCTCAAATTAGGTCTTTTCATGATGTCCCAGATTTCCTGAACATTTTGAGTTATGGCTTTTTTAGTTTTACTGTTTTCTTTGACTGATATCTCTATTTGAGCTACTGAGTCTTCCACTTCAGAGATTCTATCTTCCATCTCTTGAACTCTGTTTGTTATGTTTGTATCTGTGGGTCCAGCTTTTTTCTTCAGGTTTTCTACTTGTATCTTTGCCTCATTTTGTGCCTTATTTTTTAAAACACTGGAAAAGACCATTACCACTAGGTTGCAAGATCATGAGGCTTGCTTGGAGATTTTAGAAAAGGATTTTGAGGTGACACCTACTCAAGATTACCCAGATCCCCCTCTTAAACGGTGCTACTGCAGGGAAGGTTCTTTACCTAGAGTGGTTACGATGAGGGGACTACCCCTCACCCCTCCAACTCTATTCCCAGTCATGGCAGAGACCAAAAAACCACAATCACATGGAAGGGCTTCAGACAACGTGGAATATACTTATGAACCTATCCACATGAAGGATCTAAAAACAATAAAGGAAGCCATAGTGACATATGGCATACAATCATCTTTTGTGAGGCAATACATAAATTCATGGTAAGCACAGTATTGGGTAATTCCTGATGACTGAAAGAATTTGGCAACCACAGTGTTGAACGATAGTCAAAGCTTGGGGTGGAGGAATTGGTTTAGGGAAGAGGCTAAGGCCTTGTAATCTCGAGATCAAACTGGGAATGTTACCATCTCCAAGGACCAAATCCTTGGGGAAGGCCAGTTTGCTGATGTATCAGTTCAGGCTACTTATGACGTCCATACTCTGTTACTGTGCTGTACTGCTGCCTTAAATGCTTGGGAAAGGGTTTATACCCAGGACAGAGAATTGAGTCATATACTCAGATTAAACACGGTCCGAAGGAGTCTTATACAGACTTTTTACAGAGGTTAACTCAGGCTGTAAATAGAGCAGTGTCAGATTCAGAAGTTCGGAAACAATTGATACTCTCTTTGGCCTTCGATAATGCTAATATGACATGTAAGAAATTGATCGTGCCATTAAAGATCAAAGGTGCACCCATAGAAGAATGGGTTCAACTTGCAATTAATGTTGAATATCTACACTCTGATGAAGAGAATTGGGTAAGACAAGCCATTGCTAATGTTAAGGTGAGAAATCAAAGCATTATGTGTTTCAATTGTAGTAAGCCAGGCCATATAAAGAGGAATTGTAGGCAAGGCAAATATGGGAATTTTCCCAATCCCAGGAGTGACTTAAACAGAAGGCCACTCCCTCCTGGACTATGTAGGAGATGTAACAAAGGCAGACATTGGACAAATGAGTGTAGATCTATAAGAGACAAAGATGGCAAGCTTTTAACATCGGGAAACATAACTCGTGGCTTCCCCCGGGAAGCCCCCAAGAGTCAGACCTCCAAGCCAAAAGAGGTTCAGTCATATCCAGTCACAGTGGAAGAGCAGTTTCCTCAGAATGAGTAACAAATTCCAAGCCTGAAACAGTAGACCTTGTAGCCATATACAATAGATCACCTTTACAAGAAAAGTTGATGGTATCTAGTAAACCAATAAAATGCATATTTTTGCAGACATCCATAAATGAGCAAAGACCAAAGTTGACAATAAGAATAGACAATATTTTTATGCAAGGCTTAGTCGACATGGGAGCCAATGTTTTGATCATAACTTCACAGGCGTGGCATCCCAGGTGGCCTCTGAAGAAGGTAGGTGGTCAATTTTTAGGTATTGGGACATTGTCTCAGGTAAAACAGAGTGTGAGATGGCTCAAATGCATAGGACCAGAAGGACAGAGAGGAAGATTGAAGCCATACATGGCCAACATAGCAGTGAACTTATGGGGTCGTGACCTACTACAACAATGGAACACTCAAATTAAGATCCCTCCAGGCTTAAATATCAACCAAAGACCCAATCATGGCCTTGAAAGCAATACCTCAAGAGGCTATATAAAACAGCCGCAGGTTATTCAGGTTTCACAACAACGCAGTCACAAAGCTGCAGGCACCCCAAAGACACTAACAGCCCTGTCTTTGAAATGGTTGACAGACAAACCTATTTGGGTCCAACAATGGCCTTTGACAGAGGAGAAATTGCTAGCCCTAGAACAATTGGTACAGGAGCAGTTACAAGCTCAGCATATTGAAGAATCAACCAGCCCATGGAATTCCCCCGTATTTGTGGTCAAGAAGAAATCTGGGAAATGGAGAATGGTGACAGATATAAGAGCAATTAATAAGGTGATCCAGCCCATGGGCACCTTACAGTCTGGTATACCTTTACCTTCTTTGCTACCTAAAGGATGGCCTATTGTAGTTATTGATCTGAAGGACTGTTTTTTTTTTTTTTTTACAATACCTCTACAAGAACAAGATAATGAGAAGTTTGCTTTCACTATACCTACTTTCAATAATGTACACCCAGTAAAAAGGTACCAATGGAGGGTTCTTCCCCAAGGGATGTTGAATAGCCCCACCCTATGCCAATATTTTGTCCGACAACCATTAGAAGTGATATGCAAACAATTCCCACAATCTTTCATTTACCATTATATGGATGATATATTGTTAGCGGACCCAGACATAAACACCTTAGAAAGACTGTTTGAAGAAGTGAAGAAGGTGTTGCCTGATTGGGGACTTCACATTGCCCCTGAAAAGATACAAAGAGGGGATTCTATCAATTATTTGGGATATAAAATAGGCTTGCAAACAATTAGACCTCAGAAGGTACAATTTAAGAGGGACAGATTAAGGACACTTTTTGATTTTCAGAAACTATTAGGGGATATCACCCACATACGACCAGTTATTGGTATTAAAAACTATGAATTGGTTCATTTGTTCAAAACTTTAGATGGAGATAAGGATCTGAACAGTCCTAGGGAATTCTCTGCTGAAGCTGAGAAAGAATTAGCATTGGTGGAAAAGAGATTACAAGAAGCACATGTTAACCATATAGACCCAGACCTTGACTGCAACCTGCTTATTTTGCCTTCTGAATATTCCCCTACAGGAGTCATAATGCAAAGAGAAAATATTATATTAGAATGGATATTTCTGCCACATAGACCAAAAAAAAAACCTGAAAATACACATTGAAAAGATTTCAAATGTGATCTTCAAAGGAAAATTCAGGCTTCGACAATTGACTGGAAAGGATCCAGCAGAAATTGTTGCACCATTGACAATGAAGAAATTGATTGATTATGGGCAGACAATGAACCTTGGCAAAAGGCCTGTAGTGGTTTTCTGGGGGAGATTAATAATAAATATCCCTGAAGCAAAAGGTTTCAGTTTATAAAGAAAACTAATTGGATTTTCCCCCATGTGGTACAGGATAAACCTATTTCTAGAGCTCCTATATTTTTTACTGATGCAAATAAAACAGGAAAGGCTGGTTATAAATCAGAAAACTTCAGTAAGATGACACAGAGTCCTTATGATTCTGTTCAGAAGGCAGAACTGTATGCCATTATTATGGTATTATTGGATTTTACTGGACCTCTTAACCTGATAACTGACTCTCATTATGCAGAAGGAGTTGTATTTCATATTGAAACTGCTGACTTTATTCCTGATGATACATAATCAACCTTTTTGTTTGTACAGCTACAGGATATAATCAGAAATAGAACACATCCTATGCATATTACACATATCAGGGCTCTTTCAGGCCTTCCTGGCCCTTTAGCACAGGGTAATGATTAGATTGATTGGTTATTGATAGGGAATGTGGCAGAAGCCTCAGAGTTTCACAAGAAGCATCATGTCAATAGCAAGAGATTACAGAAGAGTTTTCCCATCACTTGGCATCAAGCCAAGGAAATTTTGTGAAAGTGTGACAAGTGTTCCCTTTGCAATCAACCATCCTTACCAACACTGGGAGTTATCCTAAGGTACAAGGAGCAATGATATTTGGCAGATGGATGAGTTTCACTTCCCGGAATTTGGTAAGATGAAATATGTTCATCATATCATTGATACCTACTCAGGAATGCAGTGGGCTACCGCCCTGAGTTCTGAAAATGCTAATGCAGTACTCACTCATCTTCTAGAAGCCTTGGCCATATTGGGAATTCCTGATCAAATTAAGACTGATAATGCTCCAGCATATGTTTCCCAGAAAATGAAGCAGATTTTTGGATATTATGAGATAAAGCACCTTATTGGGATACCACACAATCCCACTGGACAAGCAGTTGTGGAAATATTCCATCGCACCTTGAGAGAAATGCTTCATAAACAGAAAGGTGGTATGAAAAAACCTAGGGAGAGATTACATAGTGCCTTGTTGACATTAAACTTTCTTTAAAAAAAAAAAAAAAAACTTTATTTATTTATTTGCCTTGGTGTTTGCCTGGAACTGGAACTACAGACAGTTGTTAGCTGCCATGTGGGTGCTGGGAATCGAACCCGGGTCCTCTGGAAGAACAGACAGTGCTCTTAACTGCTGAGCCATCTCTCCAGCCCCAACATTAAACTTTCTTAATGCTGATGAGAAAGGAACTTCAGCTGCAGAGAAACACTGGGTAATAGAAAGGACTTCTGAGTTGAATCAACCTGTTTATTTCAAGGATGTACTAACTTCAGAATGGAAGCCAGGGCATGTGCTTCATTGGGGTAGGGGTTTTGCTTTTGTTTCCACAGGAAAAGAGAAAATATGGGTACCAA